>VZQC01000005.1:2736709-2800294 GCA_009823505.1 Rhizomys pruinosus | reverse complement strand
GCCTGTTGTGCCCAAAAACACCAACCATGCGTCCCAACATCAGTTCAGGGGGGGGTGACGGTTGTATGTTCAATCAAGTTGATCAAATGAGTGTCCAGACTAATCGCTTTAGTTTCACCGTTTCACCCCAATCGCCAGCCTTTACATTCTACCAGCCCCCTCTTCCGCAACTTGTTCCCTAGGCTTAGAAAAGGGGCATAGGTGGACGAGAAGTAAAACTGTCCTCTCTCCTCTGGAGCTGTTGACTTGGATTATGGTCAATTCTGGCTGTTTCCTTCATGGGCTGGACAGTTTGTCCAGGGTAACACTTTCGATCCTACTAAGAAGCACAAGAGATTGATATAAGGTATTTTAGCAGCACTAATAGTTATGGGTAGGTTACTTTGGCATAGACACATATGTTTGGATGATATGTTAATCCATTGGAATAATTTTTACCCCTGACAAATAGACAGAGGGGTCTTATGTGGCTTGAACACATCTCCTAAAGACCGGATTGAGGATAGATGGTAAGCTTGTGGCATCAGCCATGGGTTATTCCTCCAAGGAGAGCCCATAGCCAATTAGCTTTGGATCTACAGGCACATGGCTGCCTCTGCTGCCCAGTATTTCCAGCAGGTGAGGTGTGCTGGTGCTGAGGTGGAGTCTTGCTGACTCAGGGAGACCCGTATTTGCTTATTAGTTTAGTGGCCTTTGGTAACCCTCTTTGCATTCTCTAAACTAGAGTTGTATATAGCACCCACCCACTATGTATATACACACAGCAGTTGCTGTGTGTGATGGATAAACCCAGTCAAGGTAGGATGAATGTAACCTTATACTTAAAAAAAAAAAAAAAAAAAAAAAAAGACCAAGAAATAAAAAATAAAAAAAGAGCAAATCACCATATTGAATTCTGATTACTTCCCTCAGCAGCACAGTGGAGAGCTCTCTGAGGGTCCATATGTGACCTCAGCAGAGAAGAATTTAGAAGTCGCTGCAGACTGAGGTTAGGGGAGATGAGGCATCCTCTCCCTGGGGAAAAAAGTAGCAGCATCCTTCCTTCCTTCTCCCCCTCCTTACCCACTCTCCCATTTCTGAGTCAAACTGGACAGAACTCCGAGAAGCTCTGTGGTATGAGATGACCTAATGTAGGGAAGAGGAGAAGAGATAAGATGGCCCCAAGTCTGCATTGCAGCTCTGCTTTTTCACAGTTCAGTTTCCTCCCAGGCCCTCTGTCTAGGCATATATCGTATCCTTGCTTACCTCCTCTGCTGAGTGTTTTCTGTGTGTCTGTCAATACAAGCAGGTTGGACCAGTGTCAATAACACTACATGGACTCCAACTTCAGTGGTCCACTCATCTAACAGGGACTCTACAGTGTATGACTTTGCTTAATTTACTCTGTGGTTTTTAGCCTTAATGGCCTCACTTATGAAGTGAGTCTATGTGAGAATATGTCTTGGGACACAGATGTATTCAGCAAAATGTCTCTTCTTTCTATGCAAGGCAGCGAAACCTCTAAGTGAAAGATTGGGAGGGAAAATCTGAGCATTAATAGTAAAACCTTTGAACATAGTTTCAAATGGCTGGTGATTCATCTGAGATCTGTTTTGTAATGAGCTGAGTGATTGATCTGTATAAGCAGATTTTCTGTGACACAGATCTCTCTTTTTTATTTCTGTGAGTTCTCAACAGGCCAATCTTTTCTGTAGTCTGCAGGAAAATCTGAAGACTGGGATGACTAGACCTCAGTGGATGAACTCGCACTAGGGGATGACTAGGGACACTAATTTGACTTGATAAGCAAATGACAGAATGCATGAAATCCTTTAGAGGTCTATGGGAGGGTGCCGATGAGAAGGGGATATAAAGATGATTAGGACGTTGTATATGAAATACACAAAATTCAATTTAAAAATTAATAAAAAAAGAATCAGGAAAAATACAGAGAATCCCTCCTTAATAATTCATTTGCGGCTCTCTTCTCTGTAGGCCACCCAGATGTTGAACAACCTTGTAAGTCCAGTGTCCGAACCTGGAGCCCAAATTCAGCTGTCAACCCACACACAGTCCCTCCAGCCTGTCCTGAGCCACAAGGCTGCTACCTCGAGCTGGAATTCCAATATCCCCTGGTCCCCGAGTCTCTGACTATCTGGGTGACCTTTGTCTCTACTGACTGGGACTCTACTGGAGCTGTCAATGACATCAAACTATTGACTATCAGTGGAAAGAACATCTCTCTGGGTCCTCAGAATGTCTTCTGCGATCTTCCACTAACCATCAGACTCCGGGACGTGGGTGAAGAGGTATATGGTATCCAGATCTATACCCTAGATGAACACCTGGAGATCGATGCAGCCATGATGACATCCATTGCAGATAGCCCACTCTGCCTGGCCTGTAAGCCCCTACGGTATAAAGTAGTCCGGCATCCTCCTCTCCAGGAAGACGTGGCCTCACTAGTACACCTCAGCAGAAGATTCATGGACACGTAAGTGCATTTTCCATATAAGGAGCTGGTTAAATGGATAGGCTGTGGAAGAATATGAGCCAAGTCAAAAGATGTGGTCTAGAAGAAAGTTCTTCTCAGTGAGACTTATTTGCAGAGATTGTGTCCCTAGGTTGAATGATAGGAAGGACCACAGTATGCCGTCAAAAGGTTCGGGTTCAAGAACACCTCTGCTACGTGACCCTCACCTCACTTCAGTCTCTCCAAAACTTATTACTGTTAGAAAACAAAAGAGGTTGGATGTGAATAGCAATGAAAAACTCCTTTACTCTTTTTTTATTTTATTTATTTATTTTCGTATGTGTATGAATGTACTGTCTGCATGTAGGTTTGTGCACCCATGCGTGCGATGCAGTGGAGGTCAGAAGAGGGTGTCGGATTCCCCTGGAACTGGAGTTAAAGATGGTTCTCAGTCGCCATGTGGGTGCTGGGGATCGAACCCGGGTCCTCTGCGAGAGCAGTCGGTGCTCTTAACCATTAGGCCATCTCTCCAGCCCCAGAACTCCTTTACTCTTAATGCAAAAGGGGAGCTGAAGGTTTCTAATGAGCGAGAGAAACGTGAAGCAGATCCACACATTCTGATTTCTTCCAGTGTACAGAAATTTGTGATGTTGAAGCAGCCTGGGCAGGAGTTGAGCATACTCCTGGATACCTTCAGTACACTTTTCTGAATGTTGACTATGTCCATTCATGCTCTTTATTTCTGTATTATTCCCCAAGATATAAAAGAAGTCCTAGCCTCTTTGATTGTTGAGGGTCTTACAGCTCTACCTACAGACTGCTTTTGTGGGTGAAGAGGGGATGCTCACTGCTTTTATGTGAGGGAGTACTTGTCTTCACTTTCTTCTCACTTCCCAAACATGCTCAGGATATATGTTTTTATGAGTAAGATATCTTCTGGTGAATTTATTACTATGTTTATCAGCTTTCTATTGCTGTGACAAAAAAAATTGATAAATCAAGATAAAGGTATATTTTGCTTCCAGTTTCAGAACTTTCGTCATGATCATTTACCTATTGCTATAGACCAATTGGTACTGACAAGACAGAATATCATGGCATGCAGCACATGGCTGGAGAAATGCTCACTTTAGGGGGCCTGGCCAGCAAAAAAAGAGCTGTCTTTCCTAAAAAGGTCCATTCCCCAAAGCCCAGTAAACCTTGGATCCAGAAATATATTAATCTCTTATGGCATCACAGCCTTTGTAGTCTAATGGCATCACAGCCTTTGTAGTCTAATCAACTCTCAAAGTCCCCATCTCTGAACACTTCTGCACTGAGAACTAAATCTTTGATTGTCAAGCTGGAGCTTGTCATGTGACATCTAAACTGGAACCTTCTGTCTACAGACAGAGGCCTGAAGTCTGTATTATCTACTCATTTAATCTACTTCATAACCACAGTCCTACTGCTATTTTCATTTTACAAAGAAGAAAACTGAAAGTTGTGGCTGCCTGGTCACTTATTTAGGGTCAATTAGAGAGTTGTGAGATCAAGCTTGGAACTGCATCCCAACCCTTAAGCTAATGATACCAACTCAAAGAAGTGATTTTAACTTCTCTTTCAGTCTAAAAGATGATGGGGACTTCATTACCTAATTTAGGGACCAAGAGTCTATGCAGTCAATCATCAAACCTTATTTGAATACCTCCTATGTTAAGGGACACTAGTGGAGAATATTTTGAGTAATGGAAATAACAAAGGCTTGAGGCAAACACTTTGTGTTCAGCTCCTGCTTGCCCACTTACTGATGCTAGATAATTTGGTCAACTTCTTTGATCATTAGTTTTCTTCTGTATGATGAAAATACTGAACTCTATGATTTCTATGAGCCTTTTGTGGCTCTTTATTTGGTTCTAAGATGATATAAGACACAATCTCTACTCTGCCTACTTTAATATATTTACCAAGCCAATCATTAATGGAAACCAAGTTCTGGAAGGAAACTTTTAATCTTTTTAAGAGACAGAACCACTTTCAAACACTTTACCAGCACTTCCTTTTAAATGCCAGCAATTAATGTGTACATCTCAAGCAAACCCTTGCCCATTCATTGAATCAGATGAAGAACATCTGTTTAAGAACTCAGAAGGAGGGCTTGGTTTGTGTTTGAGAACGTACTTAAATTTTAAGTACATCGTCTTGCCATGAAAATATTCCATAACCCTGTCTCTTGCATCTCCCCTCCTGTCTGGAGTGGTAAAGTTCTATAAATATGCATCCATCCACTTAAGATTTCTTTATGAAACAATAGAGGAAAGAAATAATATATGCTTTCAAGCCTCAGTTCAAAACAGCTTTCATTTTTTTTTTTTGCCTTGATTTATGAGCATGTGAGAGCTGACATGGGTTGATACATGTGGAATGGTGGAAATTAAACAGAAGGAAAAAGCACCCTGAATTCTTTTCTCAGCTGAGACATTAATTTGTTCCATGATCTTAGGTAGTCACATACTCTTTCTGTTGTTTAAATGCCTCGGTTCTACAAAAGAATGGTTATACTTGAATTATGGTTCTTAGACTCAGTTACCTACTTCAAAATCTTGAGATATCTTTAGTTGCCTGTCTTTCATCCCTGTCCATCTTTTCTTCCTCCCAGTATCGAATAATTGGTAAGAGTAAGGCTTAAGCATCAGGACTTGTAAAATCTCAAAAAGTGATTAATATTTGTAATTAATTTTCAGACCCACTACACTAAAACAGGCCCTTAAAGCGTAGCCCTGGATCAAGCAACACCAACCTCACTTGGGAACTTAGAAAGGCCAGGTTCTCAGGCCCTGGCCAGCCTACTGAATCAGAAATTCCATGTGCAGGGCCTCTCCAGTTGATTCTGCTGCTGGTTAAATTTTAATAGCTGCTTCTCTCAGTGATCTCTAAGGCTCAGAAATCTCCAACCATTCTTTCACTCTCAAAGCTACTCTTTTAATTTACAAGTATGATTAGAGAACCTTCTCTGTAGTGGAGTCTATACCAGGAAGTGTGTGTGCTCTAAGGATAACAGAGACCTGACCCTTTCCTAAAAGTGCTCAACTTGAGTAATAAGGACAGGACATTTCTCCCTTGGTGAAAATACCAATTCCAGGGGCTGGAGAGATGGCCTAGCGGTTAAGAGCACCGACTGCTCTTGCAGAAGACCAGGGTTTGATCCCCAGCACCCACATGGCAACTGAGAACCGTCTGTAACTCCAATTCCAGGAGAACTCCAGATCCAGGGAAACCCGACACCCTCTTCTGACCTCCATGCCATTGCAGGACATGGGTGCACAGACTTGCATGCAGACAGTACACTCATACACATACAAAAATAAATAAAAATAAATAAATAAATAAAAAACCTTAAAAAAAAAAAAAAGAAAATACCAATTCCAGTGCCCCTTCACATCCAAACCCATCACTACTAGTTCACACTCTAATGGGCCATTTGTTCTTCCATTTGCCAACCAAACATGTCAGCCCACAGTGAGGGGCAAGTCCAAGTGCTAGATGCAGGGACTGGTTGGTCTTCCTCTTTGCCTCTCCATTTTTTATTTTTTTATTATTTCATTTCATGTGTATGATGTATTGGCTCCAGGCATATACATGCCCCCATGTCATGCACTGCCCACAGAGGTCAGCAGATGATGTCTAATCCCCCGGAACTGGAGTTAAAGACAGTTGTTAGCTGCCATGTGGGTTCTGGGGAATTGAACCCGGGTCATCTACAAGAGCAGCCAATGCTCTTAACCGCTGGACCCTCTCTCTCGCCCCCTCTTTGGGTCTCTTGTTAAGCAGTTTATTGCAGACCAGCTGTGTGAGTTTCTGGGCTTCCTCGCCCGAGTATGCTCTGAATTACCGAGGAATAAAAGGAAAATGCATCATTTCAAGTCAGTCTACCATTTCAACTCTTCCTTTATCTCTTGGAAATTTTACTCCTGAACTCTATCACAAATACCTCGTGTGTGTGTGTGTGTGTGTGTGTGTGTGTGTGTGTGTGGTGTGTGCTGCTTTTGCATTTTTCCCATATCAAGTAAATTGGCTTCTATACAAGTTCTATATAAAGGCTGTTTTGGAAAAAAGAGAGGAGAGAGGGAAAAAATGCTTTCTTTTTCTTCTCTGACTCAACCCATTACGTGATTCCCTTTGACCTTTGTCTTCATTTTTTTCTCCCAACAAAAATATTTATTCTTTCTGTTATCTATACTAGAGATAGTTTTCTAAGGTATGACATTGATGAAGAGAGAGCCTTCTATGCTTACTCCATGGAAGTTTCTGGTCGACTGATTACTTTTGGCCCAGACAAGGAAGACATGTGGAATGTCTCCATTTCTCTGAAGCCAAACCCCCTTAGTTGAATGAGACTTGGTATAATCAGGATTAAAGAGGACCAGTATCAACTCTACTACTAGTTCATTCACTTTCCATGTAACATTAAGGCACATTGCATCACCTTTTGGGCCTTGGGTTCTATACCTATGAAGGGTCAGTGCACTAAGATTTTCTCTGTGGGGTAGACACAGACAAGGTGGCTTAGGTGATACAAGTTTTACACTTTCTTGTACTGAAAATGATTCCATAGAGATTGTTTAGAATGAATTCTCAAGAGACCCTCGCTGGCTCCAAAGATCCTACTGAAATGTGCTATCTATGCACGATACCAGTCCCTTACTATTTACAATGCTTTAAGTGCCTTATAAGCACTTAAGAGGTAAGCAAGAAAGTTGGAACTGGAAATGATTTATCCAACCTTTAATGGCTAGTAATAGCTGAGCCAGGTTTAAAATCCAGAACTAATTCCAAACTTCACCTTCCTAACTACCATACTTCATACTCCTGTAATCAGAAGGTAGAGTTTGAGAACTTGAGAAATGCATCTAACTTGTCCAAATTTCTTCTCACAAGAGGTAGAATATAAGAATTATAAGCCAGAAGCCACTAGTCCACCGTCATCTCCTGTGATCTTCCTTGGTGTCTAAGAATACACATTTCATGAGCTGGAGAGTTTGCTCAGTGTATTCAGAGGACACAGGTTCAATTCCCAGCACACACATGGAGGATAACAATTATCTGTAACCCCAGTTCCAGGGGATCTGAGGCCCACTTCTGGTCTCTGTGGGTAGTGCATGACATGGATGCACTTACACACATCCAAGGCAAGATACTCATACACATAAAATAAAGTAGAACAAAATAAAATAAAATTTAAAGAAGAATACATATTGCACAGCCAGGTCTTTATGTCCCTGACGGGGAAGAAAGAAGAGGGACATTTTTGCTCTTGTTTTTGTTGTCAAACACTATTCTCCTTGGCTTGCAAGTAATCTTTAGAGTTCCTCCAAAAATGAAGACCCTAGCCAAACTAAGTCATAGATGGGTGGTGGGTGGATAGATAGATAGATAGATAGATAGATAGATAGATAGATAGATAGATAGATAGATAGACAGATGATGGCAAAGCATGCAAAGTATTAAATCAAACAAGGAACAATAAATATCTGCTCATTCACTCACCTTTTCATCCATTTCATTGTTTATCAATTCATTCAACCAATATTCACTGGCTGCCTGTTTGGTGAAGAATAGTGCTCTATCTGAGGAAATAAAGATGGAGTGGTGCCAATATCTCAAGGTGCTCACATTCTGTTGGAAATGATATTACCACTGTGAATTGTGTTCTGGTGGAAGACTGAAATCTAATCTCAGAACAAGAATATAAGCTCTTCGATATCTGAATTTCTATATTTTATGCCTGTTTGTTTATCGATGCATTCTAAGTCCCTAGAATTATTTCAACCACAGAGGAGTTACTCAGTAAATCATTTTTTTTTTAATTTTATTTATTTCTGTATGTGTATCAATGTACTGCCTGCATGCAGGTTTGTGCACCCGTGTCGTGCAATGCCGCGGAGGTCAGAAGAGGGTCTCGGATTCCCCTGGAACTGGAGTTCTCCCGGAATTGGAGTTTCAGACGGCTCTCGGCCGCCATGTGGGTGCTGGGGATCGAACCCGGGTCCTCTGTAAGAGCGGTCGGCGCTCTTAACCGCTAGGCCACCTCTCCAGCCCCTCAGTAAATCATTTTTAAGAGATCTAGTTTGCAGGAAGGGGAAAAGTTGAGAATTCAAACAGAAATTGGGAAAATAAAGCTTACTAAGGACTTATTGAGCTTGTGTCAACCACTTACTAAGGACGTCATACAGACAACCTGATTGAGTTTAATCATGTCAAAAATCCCATGTAGCAGGTGGCCTTATTCCTATATTATGGATAATGACCTGAAACTCCAAGAAAAGGCATCCATCCCCACTCCAGAGGCAGCTACAAGTCTCCCCATAGCAAGTCCTATATGTATACATTTATATCTAGATTCTATTTATAAAAGAAAACATTCACTAGCTGTGCCTTTTTCCCCTCTATCACTCTCTCTTCCTCCGTTAGCCTTTCCCTCCTTCCTGTAGTGGCCTTCTCCACCCTTCAGTAACCACCTTCTACTTACATATCACTACATCTCAACACACACACACACACACATATATATATATATATATATATATATATATATATATATATTCCACATATGAGACAAAAATGTATGTTTGCCTTTCCAAGTCTGGCTTACTTGGCTTAACATGACTGTCACAAGTTCTATCCATTTTCCTGCAAGTGACACGTTCTTGTTCATTATTTAAACTACCACCTAGCATTCCGTAGAACAGATTTTCTATTACATATAAATAAGTAGACAGTATATTCTCTATTTTCTACTCTTTTTTCATCATATCTGCAGCAGTGGGTACTCTTGTAGAAACTTCCTTGTAAATGTATACATGTGAACATTTCTCTAGAGCCAATATTGAAAACTAGAATTGTGGGGTCATAAGCTATGGGCCATTGTCACCATAGGGCACCACCTACAGCATTCTGAGAGGGTAATCCAGCGTATCTGTCACCAGTTGTTTAGAGTGACACTTGTAATCCCACACAGTCACTGCTTGCTCTTTGACACACTGAAAGTGTTATTCTTTCCCCATTTAATAAGGGAAAACATGACTTCTCATGGCACGTCTCATTCTTGACTGAGCAAGTTTTTGACTATGTCCTGAATATGCATATTCCCTGTTCTCCAACAGGTCTATTACTATATTTGCCATAGTTCTGATCTTTCTTATCTCTCTTCACTTTATATCTCCATTTTCCATCTATTTAACTGGGATTTAATATTGACCTTCCTACATGTCTATCAGTGGAATTAGCATCCAGGTATAATGGGGGAGTGAAGACAGAATGAGTATCCATGAAAATGTTACTGAGTCACTGTTTATGAATTGGTATATTTATCAAATGTTTCTCTATTGCACTCCCTGTGCTGGGAACCAGGCCATGTTCTGAAGATAAGATAAATAACAGGAGCCAATCAATCTGGCTGCTGCTCTCAGTAAAAACTAAATTTAGTCACTGTGATAAGCACTCTCACATTACTAGTATGAACAACAACATCACTAGTACTGTGCCACAAGCACCTCACAGATACTTGTATTTTTTTTTTTTTTGTCTTTTCAAGACAGGGTCTCCCTGTAGCCCCAGATGGCCTGGAACTCACTCTGTAGACCAGGCTGGCCTTGAACTCACAAAGATCCCCCTGCCTCTGCCTCCTGAGTGCTAGGATTAAAGGCATGGGCCACCACACCCAGCAGATACTTATATTTTTATAAGCCTACTGATGAAGTGCAGGTTCTAGTGTGCCCGAGTTTTAGACAAGGAATCTGAGACAGAGAGAGAGAGAGAGAGAGAGAGAGAGAGAGAGAGAGAGGAGAGAGAGAGACTCTCTCATTTAAGTTTACAACATTAATAGAGTTAGAACTATGACTTGTATTTTTGTGCCTGCCTCCCATGTTCAACAGCTGTACCTGGAAAAGCTACAGACCATATTTTATTGTTATGGTGACTAGCAAAGTACAGAGTAATATCTTGATGGATAGAGAAAAAAATCTAGTTGTTTTTCATGTTTCCAAAAGCAACAGAATAAGAACAACAAATATAAAAATTACAGGAGAAGGAAAAGAAGGAAGAGGAAGAAGAAGAAGAAGAAGAAGAAGAAGAAGAAGAAGAAGAAGAAGAAGAAGAGGAGGAGGAGGAGGAGGAGGAGGAGGAGGGGAGAAAGAGGGAGGAGAAGGAGGAGGAGGCGGCAAAATGATCATTTGTATTTATTTATCTTTGTGGCACACACCTTTAATCCTAACACTTGGGAGGCAGAAGCAGGTGGATCTTTGTGAGTTCAAGGCCAGCCTGATCTACACAGTGAGTTCCGGACAGCTGGGGCTACAGGGAGACCCTGTCTCAAAAAGACAAAAAAAAAAAAATAAAACATTCAAGGAGATGAAGAGGAGAGCTAAGAAAAGATGTACACTGTCAGGTCACTGGGGTTTCCAGTAACCTGTTGCTGATGTCCAGAATATGGGCTGGATCCCTTCCCAAACAAGCCCTTCTCCCATACTTGCCAACATGATTTTCACAGACTCAGTCTTTCCTGCAAGGCAGAGGAACAATATTTAACCCTAGGATGAAAATCACTCCTCTGAAGTCCAGCCGTCATGGACACAATCTCACTCTATATCCGGATGCTGGGCATCACCCTCTTATAACTCCCACTTACCAGTCATAAGCCAAGTACCTCTCAGAATAATATATGGGTTCTGGAACTATTAGGATAAGCAAAAAAGTTCATGAGAACTGAAGAATCTACATCGTCAGCAGCAGCCATAGAAAGGCTGACTGTCTAACCACTCTCATGATTATGAAGGGCTCCTGTATAGTGCTAACTAGATGACTAGAATCATTTTTCTAAATATGTAGGAGTTGGTCTGATGTAGAACTAAGCTTTGACATGGGTGTGTCTTTATAACTCTTCTACAAGGAGAGCAACCAAATCTACAGAAGTTCACTTATGGGGGCCAAAGCTCTTCTAGAAAATTCCTTCACATGCTTACTCATTCCTTCATTCATTCACTAGGAAGTGATTATTGGGTTAGTGAGATGGCCAGGCAGGCAAACGTGCTTCCTCCTCAGCCTAATGACCTGACCTCCATCTCCAGGAGCCACACAGAGAACTAACTCTCACAAGTTGTCCTTTGACCTCCATACTAGAGCCATGGCATGCTCGTGCCCACAGACATGCATATATACATGCACACAATAACCAAATGTGATTAAAAATATTTTTAAATAAGTGGCTACTGCATGTCTGTCTATCTTTGTGATGGCAAGACAATTCTAAATCTAGTAGGAAAGCTAGCCTGAAAGATAGCACACAAATATATAAATACAAACTGGAGGAATGCTATTATGTGAGTTTATAATAGAATAACCCCTTAAATTGATAATACTGGAATAAGAGAAGAGTCAGATTATGAAGGGGCTGATGGATCCTGTTAAGAAGTTTGGAGAGGGGCTGGAGAGATGGCCTAGCGGTTAAGAGCGCCGACCGCTCTCACAGAGGACCCGGGTTCGATCCCAGCACCCACATGGCGGCTGAGAACCGTCTGAAACTCCAATTCCAGGAGAACTCCAGTTCCAGGGGAATCCGACACCCTCTTCTGACCTCCGCAGCATTGCACGACACGGGTGCACAGACTTGCATGCAGACAGTACATTCATACACATACAGAAATAAATAAAAAAATTAAAAAAAAAAGTTTGGAGAAAGTATGATAGAAGCTAGTTAGATGTCACGTTAAGGTCCAAATAGACAATTGAATGGCTTGGAAATGTGTCTAAAAAATAGACTCAACAGGTATGCAAGAGCTGAATGACTTTTAAGATTCTGTTTTGAATATTTGGAATGAGAGATGTCCCATTTTCTGAAGAAGAACAGATTTTAATTTAGCATATTTTTAGGGAGCAAGATGGACTAAGAGCTTGCTGTTAAGTATGTTATGTTGGAGATGCTAGAGAGTCTTGTGCAAAGAGATGCTCAGCCCAGAAGGATGTTAAATACACAGAACTGTGTCTGCTCAGAACCAGAACTGAAACCACAGACACCATTTCTACTCACGCTATGCAAAACTTCTCTTGAAATCACATCCTAACCTATAGCCAGAAAACAGCTATTATTTTGTTCAATATATCATCTTCCCTACCTACACTTTTTTTTTTTTTTTTTGGTCTTTTTCAAAGACAGGGTTCTCCCTGTAGCCCCAGCTGTCCTGGACCTCGCTCTGTAGACCAGGCTGGCTTGAACTCACAAAGATCCGCCTGCCTCTGCCTCCCAAGTGCTAGGATTAAAGGCATGCGTCGGCACCAACCCCGGCCCTACCTACACTACCTACACTTTTATAAAATAATTAAAGACAAAATAATCTTACTATTAATTCCATCTATATCCTCTGGAGACTCTATGTTGAGTTCTTTTCTGTATAATGATATTCTGGTGATCCCAGGAGATAAAGGCTTTCCTCATTTTTAGAAGATAGAGAAGGTCTGCAACTGGTCTTTATGTGTTCCATAGGGAAAAGGATGGGTTTGATGACTGTAAATTAAAATATCATACAATGCACATGCAATAATGCTGTCCATACTTACTGGCTATGTATCAAACACTGACTTAAACGCTAAATAGCTTACTTTATTAAAGTTTTTATTTAATAACTTATGTTTTTTTTTTAGAAAAATTATATAAGCCTAGGTTTGGTGAGACATGTCCGTTATCCTAGCACCGAAGGATGGAGGCAGGAAGGGTCAGGATTCAAGGTCAACCTCCCTGGTTTACACAGTGAGTTCAAGGTTCAATCATGGAGCCCAATCTCAAACCCCTCCTCCAAAGAAATGTGTATTAACACAATATTTCTTGAGACAGCGTCTCCCTGTAGCCACAAGCTGACCATCTGAACCTACTATGTAGGGAGGCCTCAAATTCAAAGATTCACCTGGTCCTCTGCCCTCCGAATGATGGGACATTAAAGGTTGCATCACTGCAAACCCCCTTGGGCATTCTTTACATTATAATTGTGAAATTGATATTTTTTACACATATTGCATACAGCTTTTAATCAACACTTTTAATCTCAACCATAAACAGGCAAAGTTGATCAGATAGTTGAAGAAAAAGCTTTGTCATGATGGGTGAACAAAAAATAATAAAAATATGAGGCTGGAAAGTGCTGTTCTCAGCAGTTAAGAGCCACCGACTGCTCTTGCAGAGAACTTCAGGTTTCAATTCCCAGCACCCACATGGCGTACAACCATTATGGAAGGCAACGTGTTAGAGATGGTATTTTTAAACTACTCCTCACCTGTATCTCTCACAATAGCACATATGAGTATGCTTCAGTGGAAAGACTTAACGGGGTAGAACAATTTTTGAGTGAATCTTTCTCCTTTTCTTTCAGGGGGTAGTCAGGGCCTAGTCAGCCAAGTCAAGTTTTATTGTTTTTATAAACTTATATTTGGAGAGGAAAAATTATTATATTGCCTTAGGGGCAGGGGTGATGAGTCTCAGCATACCAACAGAGCCGTGTTGCTACGGTAAAATTATCCATCCCCGTTAACACAGGAAGGGGGAAAATAATGTGGTTTGTCTATAGGTTTCTATATATTTCTATAGGTCAGTAGACTTCACAACGTATGTTTGAGCGAGAAAAGAAAAATAAATCGGAGAATTTACAGGGAATGCCTGTTTGAACACTGCTGACAGGTCATTTCTATAAATGTCCATAGGCCATGCTGTTTCTTGTGAACCTCCCAAAGGTTGTTGCAATGCTTTGATGCAGACTTTCCTGACATTGGTTAGAAAGGGAACTCTACTTTCTTACTACTGGCCCTAGACTTGCTTTCCTAAAGGAGCTCTTTGGGGAAGAAATGAATTAGCGGAATCAGGTGGTAATGAGTGTCCTGGGGTTACATACTTCTTTGTTATTTTCTGTTCACCCTGGGGGTAGATAGGATAGACTTAACTTGGTTGTACAGCTCTAATACTTTTGATTTTAAGAAAAAAATAGGATGTGAAGAGGAAAGAAATGGAAAATAACAGCTGGTCAGAGCAATTACAGATGTGAGAAGAAAGGAGGAATGTATCTCACACTGGGCGTTGGCACGAGAAGTGGACAAAATCTGTTCGGTCTGTGCTTTCAGACGCCCAGACGCATGAGGGCAGGTCTTGGTGGGTTTATGTTGTGTCTGCTGAGACAGGAACCTCAGACATCACTTTAGAGATGCCTGAATTTGGAAATCAAGAGAACTGACTCAACAAACCAGCATGCAAACTGCCTTCAATGTGACCTGACTCAAGCTTCTTCGTTGCTAGAGCCCAAGCTCCATCCCCCTGAAAGAATATGGTTATGTATTTTCACAGAGACGGTGGCAGGAAACACTAATGTAGATGAATCGAGTCTTTTCAAGAATATGATGAAATCTAGGGAACTGTAAAGATTGAAATGCCTGTGACTCTTCTTTGGTTTTCATTAGATTTGTTCTTGGCCAGTGCCATGCTGGAGTGTTTATGTGAGAGGCAGACACTGACATGCTGGGACGCACTCATGGTGTCTCAGAGGGGACAGTTGCTATGATTAGTGTTGGATTAGAGGAAAGGAAAGGTTAACTGGATTTTACTCAGAGAGTAAAGGAGACGTGGTGATCAAATATGCCACAAAACAACAACAAAATGGCTCTGGAACACAGGGCTTGGGTTCTAGTACTGGTGTCCTGAAGTTTCACTATCTGGGCAGTTGGCTCCCTGTCTGTGGACTTAATTCCCTCTTTTATGAATGATGGAACAAATAGATGGCTGTGACGTACATTTCCGGCTGTGCCGTTCTTTTCAGACCATCCTTGAGCTTGCAGCTGCATTGATGCATCTAACCCTGTCATGATGAAGGAAACAGGTGACGTGTTGGTTAAGTCTGGACTAAGAGAGTAGAGAAAAGTCACCTAGGTCTAAAGAAACTTCTAAGCAAAAATGGAAATTCTTGAGGACCTAACTAGACTGCTACACCCTTTGCTTCCTTGGGGCCTTAAGTCCTTTGATGTTCAGTGTCTCTTCTTAGTGGCATTTCGTTTTGACATGAGTTTGGAGGTCAGAGCTAGAGAGTATCTGCTTCATTTTTCTCTGTTTTCAACATCTAGTGCAAAGCCAGACATCAAGCATCTGATCAACAAATGTAGGTAAGTAAATGCTTACATGTGTGCAGGCAGAAGTGAAAAAGTACACCCCGAGGCACATCAGTATGAGGTCAGAAATCTATAACTCAGGTTGCATCTGGGGCATCAGTATGAGGTCAGAAATCCATAACGCAGGTTGCATCTAGTGCATCAGAGCCCATTTTTTAAATTTCTAGGATGGATTGGATCCTAGAGGGTGAGAAGATAGCCTGGCCCCACCTCCTCTTGGAAAGTCAGTTCTCTTATCCCCAGAGGGGATTGGGCCACAAGGCATAAGCTAGTCCCTGAGTCATTCAAAAGGCATTTGAGTTTGTCTTTCTATCAGACCCTGAAGGCAGTAGTGGAGACGAACCAGGAAATGGGGGCTAAAACCAACTTTCTTGGTGCTTGGTCTCTATGTGACAAGGGGGCCAATAAATAAGGTATTCTAAAATGGAATGAAAATGTTATGTTAAGTAAATTCCACTCATTAGGAGTTCCTCACTCAACTTAAAGAGTGAGAACCCCTTGGAAGAGATAGCATCTTGATGGAATGTCAAAGAATGGAGGTGAGGCTGCCTGGTCATGGTGGTAAAGGAGAGAACTTGAGCAAAGAATCCAGACAGTTTATGAGGGGGGCAGGTCATGATAGTCCCAGAGTGTCATGCTGAAGGGTCTGTGCTTCATTATGTGGGGTGGGAAACAACTAGAGGTAGGGCTTCAGACGACATGAAATCTTGATTGCATTTGGTCTAAGAGTATCTCTTATGCTATGTGTGTAGAGCTGGTAGAGACAGGGTTGGAGGCATCAAGGATAAATGGTAATGGAAGTAAGAATGGGACAGAGCCAAAGTAGGAGACAATGGCATTTTTTTCTTAGGAAATTGAGGCAGGAAGAGAACCATAGATGAAGCAGATCAAATATGACTTCAAAACTACTCAGAAGCAGGCTGCAGGTGACTGGTGACTGGGTCATGGAAGATGTGCTTGCTACTTCCATCATAATGCAGAATGAATACCGACATAAAGGCATGGTTAGGCTGAAGCTAGAGGAGAAGTTTAAAAGTGACTTCCAGGAGCTAGCCCATTAATCAGAGATGCGCAGCAGCTGTGGGCGTCTCTGAAGTCTTAACATCTCTCTCCTGTTTAAATGCGGGGCAACCAAAATATGCCTATATATTTGGGAGCACACATAAATGTTATGTGTATACATGAGTATGTGTGCTTGTGTGTGTGTGTGGTGTGTGTGTGTGTGTGTGTGTCTTGGAAGTGGACAGACTGGACCTGTGAGACTCCCAGCTTTCACCACCCACTGATTCTCAAAGTACAGTGTAGTCTAATATTCTGAAAAGGTCCCCTGGGGGCAGTAGGGTTAATCTTCCGTAGCACTAATGCCTATTACCTTACAGGGCTCTGCTTTTGCTTTCTGCCCAGGATTAATCATTTACTCATGGGTTTTAATACAAGCCAGACATCACCTCCCCACACATCAGGCAACGCAGTGCCAGTTCCCCTTCCATCCTCATGTCAACCTTCACATTCCCCGTGTCAGAGTGGGAAGCCATTTTCTTTTTTGTCCCGGCTTCAACATCTTATGCTATTGGTAACCTCCATCCAAACATGTATGTCAGAAATACCAGGAAACTAGGTATAGAAAAGCTACTAATTTTCTTCGTGTTGGTTTTGTGTTCGGTGGCACTGACTCTAACATCGACTTCCCTGGTGATTTAGTGTGGCACTTATTTTTTTTTTCTCCAGGGGCTTAGGACTCATCTCACAATGAAAAACTTGGAAGAAGTGATAGTCACCTCACTTGGATCACCATATTTTTTGTGTAATTAGTTTCCGAACTAAACTCCTTACATACAGACTCAGTCCCCCAAGTGTTTCAACAGAGACAATCCTGAGATGCTCAAATAGATTCTTTGTGGATTAGACTTCAAAACTTTCAGGCTTAGAGCCTTAAAAAATCAGCACTGACTATTCACAAGTGTGAGAACTGAACACACTTTTTCAACCATAGCCATTGGATAGCAGGAAAGAGAGAACCCAGAGCTCCTGACTTGTAGTCCAGGTGTTCTTTCCCTTTTATAATAGAGTGCTGGAGTCCAGCCAGGCTTGGGACTCCAATTGGAGATCAACCCTGTCTGACCATGGAATAGTCTTCTGTGGTTGCTCAGACTGAAATCATAGAAAACTAATGTAGTAAACTCCTGGCGGCTGGGGGTGGGTGAAGGGGAGCGTTATAGGAAATGAGTGAACACATTTGGCCAAGTTCAGGGTCCATGTGACTCTCCAGGAGTCATCGTTTCAAAACAAACTCAACCTTGTAGATTCAAGCTCTCTCCCTCATCAGAAATGTAACTTCCTGCTTCTAAGAAGCAGGGCTTACAAAAGGGCTCAGAAGAGTCCGCCGACATCAAATAGCCCTTACAAAATAGCGGTTTTGATGAATTAATTGTAAATGAATCAGAAACATAAGGATTACATTTTCCCCAAGTGCACATGGGTTTCAAAATTGAGGGGAAATGTAGCCTGCTAACAGCGAGCGGGCTTTCACCGAACCCAAAGCGTCCATGGGGATGGTAGGGGCAAAGAAGAAAGAGGAGCCCAGCCCCCAAATGGTTTTAGATGTAGTGCCAAATTCAAAAATGCTGTTGGGCTTGCCCTCTGCCAGTAATAAAATTGCTGGCCACCCAGAAGGCCACAGGGAGGAGAAAGGAGATTGCTTTCCCGACCCGGTCCTCACTAACTGCTCAGCGCTGCTCAATCACAGCTGTCACTGGGTCCCTGGGCCGCAAGGGCTGGCCCCAACTTGGCCTGGATTTTCACACTATACTGCATGCCTTGTTTACGTCCAACTATATCTGATGCTTTGGCTCCCAGAGTCCTCTGCAACCGAGCCGCTTGTCACAAGCCCCTTGTGCTATAATCAAGTGACCTGTCCATCACCAGCAGAATGTTTGGGGAAATTGTTGCATATCTTCTTTGGCTGCATTCAGGAAAAACAAGAGTCCCTGGGGAATGTTTTCCTCTGTCTTTAGTTTAATGCTATCCAGGTGTGGCATTCACCGCCCCCCCACACACACTTGTAAATATCCTCTCTTCAAATCTCAAGCTTGACGCAAATAACCAGTAAAATCACTGAATGGCTGTTCGCTTAACCCTGATCTTAAGCTCAGGATCTTTTATAATTTCCACATTGTCTCTCCATTTTTTTCCCTTATGTTTTATTTCATTGCACCAAGAAAGTAAGAAAATCATTTCAATTGGTGGTAAAAGATGATTAAAACAAAATAATAAAGCCTTGGCTGCAAAACCGTTTAGTTTTATTAAATTTGCTACTGTTTTAAATTGGTACCAGGGCAAATCTTTGCACAATTATATCAAAGGCGGCTGGAATTAATCAGTTGCATGTATATGTTTGCTGCTCTCTGGGTCTTAGGCCCAGAGAAGGCAGCTTGGTCAGTATGGGAGGGGATCCAATGCCCAGTGGCATTCTCACATCTTGGCATCCCACTCTTCATTTGTTGAATTCAGTACACGGAGTGGAGATCCCAGTAGTCACCAGGAAGAGCAAGAGGACAGCTGTTACAAAACAGAACAGAGTCTCAGCAACAGGATCTCAGCAATTCATAAAGGGCACCCGAGTAGGACGATAGCTGCCTAACGAAAGGCAGGGGAGGGAAGAGATGTAGTCTGGAGCTGGGAAAGGGCTGCTTGTTGATTCAGAATCTCACTATTGCTAGGGCACCGAAGTTCTGAGTTTGACAGCTACAGACAGGAAAGAAGTTTGAACAATCACTACATCCAGTGCCCTGCTCTTATTACGATGACTCTCCCATGACTGGAGAATGCCTCACTGACTATACACTCCTACTGTACACATTGACTATTGTAAAGGTTCGCTGCTTCCTGTGATCCACCCTAACATTCAGTCGTATGAACTGTTATTTATCTAAGAAGATTTACCTATGTCCTGTTTTATGCTCTTCTTACTGCTCAGAATACCATTTTCATTGTTCTTCTGGCATTCTCCTAATGTGTATTGTTTCACACTATGAATTCATTCACTAGCTATTGCTGGGAAACTGTCATACACCAGGTATGGTGCTAGGAACTGAGGTATAGTTATAAAGGACTGATGTGCTCTCTTCCATTAATTAAGTGCATTAAGTAGTTAGACTTTCATTATCTGATAACCAGAAAGTGATTCAAGTAAAGCATGGGAAACTAAGGATTTATACAGGATACCAACTTAATCCAGGTACCAAGAAGAAACACATCCAAACCTCTCTTTCCAACCCACTTCTGAGTCATGTCTATATTAAACATTTTCAAGCTATACCTTGTATTTCAACCACATCCTTCTTAACTTGTCTTCCCTTTTGTGCTGTGATTAATGATAGTATCTTCATTTTGTGTCCTTCATGTTTCCTAAACTCCAGGCTGTTTTTTAATTTTATTTATTTTCGGTATATGTTATGAATGTACTGTTGCGCAGGTGTGTGCACCCGTGTCAGTGCAATGCCGCGGAGGTTAAGAAGATGGGTGTCGGATTCCCCTGTTGAACTTGGAGTTCTCCTGGAATTGGAATTTCAGATTGTTCTCAGCCGCCATGGGCGTGCTGGGGATCGAACCCGGTCCTCTGTAAGATGCAGTTGGCACTCTTAACCTCTAGGCCCCATCTCTTTCCAGCCCCACTTCCAGCTTTTTTAATTAAGAGGAAGAACTGAACAGAGAGGAGAACTGGTATGTCTAAATTCACAGCAATGTCAGTGGGGGGACATGGCCATTTTTCTTGCCACATAAAGTCCAGCTACAATTTGTCAGACTGTTTTTCAAGACATCTCTTTCCAAAGATGGTGCTGGCTGCCAAATTCTTAACATCCATCCCACAGCATCCTACAAATAAAAAGTATAACCAAAGCATCTCCTAACCTATAACAGTAATAAAAGTTTCCTTTAACCATTCACGTGAGACTCCCACTGGAATTAAATGCTATGGAGCAATCACATATGAGAAAAACTTCAGTGTATATAATCTGAATGTATGAATGTTAAAAAGATACCCTTTGAGAAGACTAATCACACTTCCAAGTCACTTCCTAGGGGAAAACATGCTATCAGGAAACTTTGGACTTGTCTTTAAACAAAATAGAATATGAGAATATAATATGGTGTCGAGTCATGGTACATACATTAATTCTTTTGATTGCATAGGGAACATTTGGTCTCTCTACAACCTTTCTTCTCAAACCAGCTGTCTGTATGGCTACCAAAGGCAAATATCACATCATTTGCCAGGAAAGCCAAGTCTCTTCTTTTGACTTGGCTTGTTCTGGCCTTTCTGCAGTCAAGCCTGCACACTACTTTGAAAGCTCATCTCGGATGCTGCCCCATCCCCCTATAACAGCCAAGGCAATAACTACCTCTGTCCTCATGTAGTCACCATGTTTTTCAGACTGTTAACTATTTTGATTTTAATACCTTTCCCTCACCACCATCCTATTAACCACAGGATTGGGCCATAGTTTATTCACCTTGTATCCCAGGAATCTGAAGTATCTCAGGCTGGCTCAGGGACTGCTATATGAGTGGATGGGCAGACAAAGGAATGAAATCATATCCGTTCAGAATCGAATAAAGAAAGCAGCTAGCTAGATTGACTTCTGTACTCTTTTCTTGATGAAGTAATATAAAGTTATTGATTCCTCAAATTGTCTGTGATTTTTTAATACATAAAAAAGATAGATGTGGCGGTGGAGAGATGGCCTAGTGGATTAGAGCACCGACTGCTCTTTGCAGAGGACCCGGGGTTCCAATCCCCAGCACCCACATGGCTGGCTGAGAACCTCTTTAACTCCAGTTCCAGAGGAATCCAACACCCCTCTTTCTTTGAACCTCCTCGGCATTGCACATCATGGGTGCACAAACCTTACATGCAGACAGTACAATTCATACACATAAAAAAAAATTAAAAAATTAAAAAAAAGATAATGGAAAGGCTGTTTATCAGAATTTTACTGATAGGTAGATCTCACAGGAATATAAGAGATTTTATTTCAAATGTAAGTTATTTTACATAACAGTCCAATTTGAATAAGAATTAATGGTCAGGAAAGAAAAACAATTGTGACAATATAGCATCCTTTCCTATTTTAAAGAAAATTGTCAGCTACCATTCTAAGAATGTGTTAGATCACTAGAGATGTACCTCAGAGGTGCTAGCAGATGTTCAATAGCGCCCAAGACCCTGAGTTCAATCCTCAACCAATACCCAAAAGGAAACTGCCCNAGGGTGATGCATTTAACCAGAAGACAGTGGATGCCGTCTCCAGGTCTCAGCTGGATGACAGTAGCAGCTTTCACGGTTTTTATTTGCTGTGATCCCCATTAAGAAACATTATACATGAAAAGTCATTTACACACACACACACACACACACACACACACACACATCCCTCATATACATATGGACCTGTGTAACTGAGATTAAATTTTCACTGAAACCATACCTTCCTAAGTGCAACACACTTGGACAATTTCTATTCTGCTTTTGTTTTTTTTTAGTCTTTTCGAGACAGGGTCTCCCTGTAGCCCCAGCTGTCCTGGACCTCGCTCTGTAGACCAGGCTGGCCTTGAACTCACAAAGATCCGCCTGCCTCTGCCTCCCAAGTGCTAGGATTAAAGGCATGCGGCACCACGCCCGGCCCTACCTACACTACCTACACTTTTATAAAATAATTAAAGACAAAATAATCTTACTATTAATTCCATCTATATCCTCTGGAGACTCTATGTTGAGTTCTTTTCTGTATAATGATATTCTGGTGATCCCAGGAGATAAAGGCTTTCCTCATTTTTAGAAGATAGAGAAGGTCTGCAACTGGTCTTTATGTGTTCCATAGGGAAAAGGATGGGTTTGATGACTGTAAATTAAAATATCATACAATGCACATGCAATAATGCTGTCCATACTTACTGGCTATGTATCAAACACTGACTTAAACGCTTAAATAGCTTACCTTTTATTAAAGTTTTTATTATTAGATAACTGTAAAGTTGAAGAAATTTATTTTTATATAAAAGCTAGGTTTGGTGAGACATGTCCGTTATCCTAGCACCGAAGAGATGGAGGCAGGAAGGTCAGGATTTCAAGGTCAACCTCCTCTGTTACACAGTGAGTTCAAGGTCAATCATGGAGCCCAATCTCAAACCCCTCCTCCAAAGAAATGTGTATTAACACAATATTTCTTGAGACAGGGTCTCCCTGTAGCCACAGCTGACCTCAAACTATGTAGGCAGGCCTCAAATTCAAAGATTCACCTGTCTCTGCCTCCTGAATGATGGGATTAAAGGTGTGCATCACTGCACCTGGCTTTTACATATAATTGTGAAATGATATTTTTTACACATATGCATACAGCTTTTAATCAACACTTTTTAATCTCAACCATAAACAGGCAAAGTTGATCAGATAGTTGAAGAAAAAGCTTTGTCATGATGGGTGTAACAAAAATAATAAAAATATGAGGCTGGAGAGATGGCTCAGCAGTTAAGAGCACCGACTGCTCTTGCAGAGGACTCAGGTTCAATTCCCAGCACCCACATGGCGTACAACCATTATGGAAGGCAGTGTAGAGATGGTATTTTTAAACTACTCCTCACCTGTATCTCTCACAATAGCACATATGAGTATGCTTCAGTGGAAAGACTTAAGGTAAGAATTGAGTGATCCTCTTCAGGGGTAGTCAGGGCCTAGTCAGCCAAGTCAAGTTTTATTGTTTTTATAAACTTTATAATTTGGAGAGAAAATTATTATATTGCCTTAGGGGCAGGGGTGATGAGTCTCAGCATACCAACAGAGCCGTGTTGCTACGGTAAAATTATCCATCCCCGTTAACACAGGAAGGGGGAAAATAATGTGGTTTGTCTATAGGTTTCTATATATTTCTATAGGTCAGTAGACTTCACAACGTATGTTTTGAGGAAGAAAAAAAATAAATCGGAGAATTTACAGGGAATGCTGTTTGAACACTGCTGACAGGTCATTTCTATAAATGTCCATAGGCCATGCTGTTTCTTGTGAACCTCCCAAAGGTTGTTGCAATGCTTTGATGCAGACTTTCCTGACATTGGTTAGAAAGGGAACTCTACTTTCTTACTACTGGCCCTAGACTTGCTTTCCTAAAGGAGCTCTTTGGGGAAGAAATGAATTAGCGGAATCAGGTGGTAATGAGTGTCCTGGGGTTACATACTTCTTTGTTATTTTCTGTTCACCCTGGGGGTAGATAGGATAGACTTAACTTGGTTGTACAGCTCTAATTCTTGATTTTTAAGAAAACAAATAGATGAAGAGGAAAGAAATGGAAAATAACAGCTGTCAGAGCAATTACAGATGTGAGAAGAAAGGAGGAATGTATCTCACACTGGGCGTTGGCACGAGAAGTGGACAAAATCTGTTCGGTCTGTGCTTTCAGACGCCCAGACGCATGAGGGCAGGTCTTGGTGGGTTTATGTTGTGTCTGCTGAGACAGGAACCTCAGACATCACTTTAGAGATGCTGAATTTGGAATCAAGAGATCTGACTCACAAACCAGCATGCAACTGCCTTGCAATGTGACCTGACTCAAGCTTCTTCGTTGCAGAGCCCAAGCTCCATCCCCTGAACAGAATGGTTATGTATTTTCACAGAGGGTGGCAGGAAACACTAATGAGATAATAGTCTTTTCAAGAATATGATGAAATCTAGGGAACTGTAAAGATTGAAATGCCTGTGACTCTTCTTTGGTTTTCATTAGATTTGTTCTTGGCCAGTGCCATGCTGGAGTGTTTATGTGAGAGGCAGACACTGACATGCTGGGACGCACTCATGGTGTCTCAGAGGGGACAGTTGCTATGATTAGTGTTGGATTAGAGGAAAGGAAAGGTTAACTGGATTTTACTCAGAGAGTAAAGGAGACGTGGTGATCAATATGCACTGGCTCTGGAACACAGGGCTTGGGTTCTAGTACTGGTGTCCTGAAGTTTCACTATCTGGGCAGTTGGCTCCCTGTCTGTGGACTTAATTCCCTCTTTTATGAATGATGGAACAAATAGATGGCTGTGACGTACATTTCCGGCTGTGCCGTTCTTTTCAGACCATCCTTGAGCTTGCAGCTGCATTGATGCATCTAACCCTGTCATGATGAAGGAAACAGGTGACGTGTTGGTTAAGTCTGGACTAAGAGAGTAGAGAAAAGTCACCTAGGTCTAAAGAAACTTCTAAGCAAAATGGAATTCTTGAGGACCTACTAGACTGCTACACCCTTTGCTTCTCTTGGGGCCTTAAGTCCTTTGTATGTTTCAGTGTGCTCTTCTTCAGTGGCATTTCGTTTTGACAATGAGTTTTGGAGGTCAGAGCTAGAGAGTATCTGCTTCATTTTTCTCTGTTTTCAACATCTAGTGCAAAGCCAGACATCAAGCATCTGATCAACAAATGTAGGTAAGTAAATGCTTACATGTGTGCAGGCAGAAGTGAAAAAGTACACCCCGAGGCACATCAGTATGAGGTCAGAAATCTATAACTCAGGTTGCATCTGGGGCATCAGTATGAGGTCAGAAATCCATAACGCAGGTTGCATCTAGTGCATCAGAGCCCATTTTTTAAATTTCTAGGATGGATTGGATCCTAGAGGGTGAGAAGATAGCCTGGCCCCACCTCCTCTTGGAAAGTCAGTTCTCTTATCCCCAGAGGGGATTGGGCCACAAGGCATAAGCTAGTCCCTGAGTCATTCAAAAGGCATTTGAGTTTGTCTTTCTATCAGACCCTGAAGGCAGTAGTGGAGACGAACCAGGAAATGGGGGCTAAAACCAACTTTCTTGGTGCTTGGTCTCTATGTGACAAGGGGGCCAATAAATAAGGTATTCTAAAATGGAATGAAAATGTTATGTTAAGTAAATTCCACTCATTAGGAGTTCCTCACTCAACTTAAAGAGTGAGAACCCCTTGGAAGAGATAGCATCTTGATGGAATGTCAAAGAATGGAGGTGAGGCTGCCTGGTCATGGTGGTAAAGGAGAGAACTTGAGCAAAGAATCCAGACAGTTTATGAGGGGGGCAGGTCATGATAGTCCCAGAGTGTCATGCTGAAGGGTCTGTGCTTCATTATGTGGGGTGGGAAACAACTAGAGGTAGGGCTTCAGACGACATGAAATCTTGATTGCATTTGGTCTAAGAGTATCTCTTATGCTATGTGTGTAGAGCTGGTAGAGACAGGGTTGGAGGCATCAAGGATAAATGGTAATGGAAGTAAGAATGGGACAGAGCCAAAGTAGGAGACAATGGCATTTTTCTAGGAAATTGAGGCAGGAAGAGAACCATAGATGAAGCAGATCAAATATGACTTCAAAACTACTCAGAAGCAGGCTGCAGGTGACTGGTGACTGGGTCATGGAAGATGTGCTTGCTACTTCCATCATAATGCAGAATGAATACCGACATAAAGGCATGGTTAGGCTGAAGCTAGAGGAGAAGTTTAAAAGTGACTTCCAGGAGCTAGCCCATTAATCAGAGATGCGCAGCAGCTGTGGGCGTCTCTGAAGTCTTAACATCTCTCTCCTGTTTAAATGCGGGGCAACCAAAATATGCCTATATATTTGGGAGCACACATAAATGTATGTGTATACATGAGTATGTGTGCTTGTGTGTGTGTGTGTGTGTGTGTGTGTGTGTGTGTCTTGGAAGTGGACAGACTGGACCTGTGAGACTCCCAGCTTTCACCACCCACTGATTCTCAAAGTACAGTGTAGTCTAATATTCTGAAAAGGTCCCCTGGGGGCAGTAGGGTTAATCTTCCGTAGCACTAATGCCTATTACCTTACAGGGCTCTGCTTTTGCTTTCTGCCCAGGATTAATCATTTACTCATGGGTTTTAATACAAGCCAGACATCACCTCCCCACACATCAGGCAACGCAGTGCCAGTTCCCCTTCCATCCTCATGTCAACCTTCACATTCCCCGTGTCAGAGTGGGAAGCCATTTTCTTTTTTGTCCCGGCTTCAACATCTTATGCTATTGGTAACCTCCATCCAAACATGTATGTCAGAAATACCAGGAAACTAGGTATAGAAAAGCTACTAATTTTCTTCGTGTTGGTTTTGTGTTCGGTGGCACTGACTCTAACATCGACTTCCCTGGTGATTTAGTGTGACTTATTTTTTTTTCTCCAGGGCTTAGGACTCATCTCACAATGAAAAACTTGGAAGAAGTGATAGTCACCTCACTTGGATCACCATATTTTTTGTGTAATTAGTTTCCGAACTAAACTCCTTACATACAGACTCAGTCCCCCAAGTGTTTCAACAGAGACAATCCTGAGATGCTCAAATAGATTCTTTGTGGATTAGACTTCAAAACTTTCAGGCTTAGAGCCTTAAAAAATCAGCACTGACTATTCACAAGTGTGAGAACTGAACACACTTTTTCAACCATAGCCATTGGATAGCAGGAAAGAGAGAACCCAGAGCTCCTGACTTGTAGTCCAGGTGTTCTTTCCCTTTTATAATAGAGTGCTGGAGTCCAGCCAGGCTTGGGACTCCAATTGGAGATCAACCCTGTCTGACCATGGAATAGTCTTCTGTGGTTGCTCAGACTGAAATCATAGAAAACTAATGTAGTAAACTCCTGGCGGCTGGGGGTGGGTGAAGGGGAGCGTTATAGGAAATGAGTGAACACATTTGGCCAAGTTCAGGGTCCATGTGACTCTCCAGGAGTCATCGTTTCAAAACAAACTCAACCTTGTAGATTCAAGCTCTCTCCCTCATCAGAAATGTAACTTCCTGCTTCTAAGAAGCAGGGCTTACAAAAGGGCTCAGAAGAGTCCGCCGACATCAAATAGCCCTTACAAAATAGCGTTTTGATGAGTTAAGTGTAAATGAATCAGAAACATAAGGATTACATTTTCCCCAAGTGCACATGGGTTTCAAAATTGAGGGGAAATGTAGCCTGCTAACAGCGAGCGGGCTTTCACCGAACCCAAAGCGTCCATGGGGATGGTAGGGGCAAAGAAGAAAGAGGAGCCCAGCCCCCAAATGGTTTTAGATGTAGTGCCAAATTCAAAAATGCTGTTGGGCTTGCCCTCTGCCAGTAATAAAATTGCTGGCCACCCAGAAGGCCACAGGGAGGAGAAAGGAGATTGCTTTCCCGACCCGGTCCTCACTAACTGCTCAGCGCTGCTCAATCACAGCTGTCACTGGGTCCCTGGGCCGCAAGGGCTGGCCCCAACTTGGCCTGGATTTTCACACTATACTGCATGCCTTGTTTACGTCCAACTATATCTGATGCTTTGGCTCCCAGAGTCCTCTGCAACCGAGCCGCTTGTCACAAGCCCCTTGTGCTATAATCAAGTGACCTGTCCATCACCAGCAGAATGTTTGGGGAAATTGTTGCATATCTTCTTTGGCTGCATTCAGGAAAAACAAGAGTCCCTGGGGAATGTTTTCCTCTGTCTTTAGTTTAATGCTATCCAGGTGTGGCATTCACCGCCCCCCCACACACACTTGTAAATATCCTCTCTTCAAATCTCAAGCTTGACGCAAATAACCAGTAAAATCACTGAATGGCTGTTCGCTTAACCCTGATCTTAAGCTCAGGATCTTTTATAATTTCCACATTGTCTCTCCATTTTTTTCCCTTATGTTTTATTTCATTGCACCAAGAAAGTAAGAAAATCATTTCAATTGGTGGTAAAAGATGATTAAAACAAAATAATAAAGGCCTTGGCTGCAAACCGTTAGTTTTATTAAATTTGCTACTGTTTTAAATTGGTACCAGGGCAAATCTTTGCACAATTATATCAAAGGCGGCTGGAATTAATCAGTTGCATGTATATGTTTGCTGCTCTCTGGGTCTTAGGCCCAGAGAAGGCAGCTTGGTCAGTATGGGAGGGGATCCAAATGCCCAGTGCATTCTCACATCTTGGCATCCCACTCTTCATTTGTTGAATTCAGTACACGGAGTGGAGATCCCAGTAGTCACCAGGAAGAGCAAGAGGACAGCTGTTACAAAACAGAACAGAGTCTCAGCAACAGGATCTCAGCAATTCATAAAGGGCACCCGAGTAGGACGATAGCTGCCTAACGAAAGGCAGGGGAGGGAAGAGATGTAGTCTGGAGCTGGGAAAGGGCTGCTTGTTGATTCAGAATCTCACTATTGCTAGGGCACCGAAGTTCTGAGTTTGACAGCTACAGACAGGAAAGAAGTTTGAACAATCACTACATCCAGTGCCCTGCTCTTATTACGATGACTCTCCCATGACTGGAGAATGCCTCACTGACTATACACTCCTACTGTACACATTGACTATTGTAAAGGTTCGCTGCTTCCTGTGATCCACCCTAACATTCAGTCGTATGAACTGTTATTTATCTAAGAAGATTTACCTATGTCCTGTTTTATGCTCTTCTTACTGCTCAGAATACCATTTTCATTGTTCTTCTGGCATTCTCCTAATGTGTATTGTTTCACACTATGAATTCATTCACTAGCTATTGCTGGGAAACTGTCATACACCAGGTATGGTGCTAGGAACTGAGGTATAGTTATAAAGGACTGATGTGCTCTCTTCCATTAATTAAGTGCATTAAGTAGTTAGACTTTCATTATCTGATAACCAGAAAGTGATTCAAGTAAAGCATGGGAAACTAAGGATTTATACAGGATACCAACTTAATCCAGGTACCAAGAAGAAACACATCCAAACCTCTCTTTCCAACCCACTTCTGAGTCATGTCTATATTAAACATTTTCAAGCTATACCTTGTATTTCAACCACATCCTTCTTAACTTGTCTTCCCTTTTGTGCTGTGATTAATGATAGTATCTTCATTTTGTGTCCTTCATGTTTCCTAAACTCCAGGCTGTTTTTTAATTTTATTTATTTCGGTATATGTATGAATGTACTGTCTGCGTGCAGGTGTGTGCACCCGTGTCGTGCAATGCCGCGGAGGTCAGAAGAGGGTGTCGGATTCCCCTGGAACTGGAGTTCTCCTGGAATTGGAATTTCAGATGGTTCTCAGCCGCCATGTGGGTGCTGGGGATCGAACCCGGGTCCTCTGTAAGAGCAGTTGGCACTCTTAACCTCTAGGCCATCTCTCCAGCCCCAACTCCAGGCTTTTTTAATTGAACGAGGAAGAACTGAACAGAGAGGAGAACTGGTATGTCTAAATTCACAGCAATGTCAGTGGGGGGACATGGCCATTTTTCTTGCCACATAAAGTCCAGCTACAATTTGTCAGACTGTTTTTCAAGACATCTCTTTCCAAAGATGGTGCTGGCTGCCAAATTCTTAACATCCATCCCACAGCATCCTACAAATAAAAAGTATAACCAAAGCATCTCCTAACCTATAACAGTAATAAAAGTTTCCTTTAACCATTCACGTGAGACTCCCACTGGAATTAAATGCTATGGAGCAATCACATATGAGAAAAACTTCAGTGTATATAATCTGAATGTATGAATGTTAAAAAGATACCCTTTGAGAAGACTAATCACACTTCCAAGTCACTTCCTAGGGGAAAACATGCTATCAGAAACTTTAGCTGTCTTTAAACAAAATAGAATATGAGAATATAATATGGTGTCGAGTCATGGTACATACATTAATTCTTTTGATTGCATAGGGAACATTTGGTCTCTCTACAACCTTTCTTCTCAAACCAGCTGTCTGTATGGCTACCAAAGGCAAATATCACATCATTTGCCAGGAAAGCCAAGTCTCTTCTTTTGACTTGGCTTGTTCTGGCCTTTCTGCAGTCAAGCCTGCACACTACTTTGAAAGCTCATCTCGGATGCTGCCCCATCCCCCTATAACAGCCAAGGCAATAACTACCTCTGTCCTCATGTAGTCACCATGTTTTTCAGACTGTTAACTATTTTGATTTTAATACCTTTCCCTCACCACCATCCTATTAACCACAGGATTGGGCCATAGTTTATTCACCTTGTATCCCAGGAATCTGAAGTATCTCAGGCTGGCTCAGGGACTGCTATATGAGTGGATGGGCAGACAAAGGAATGAAATCATATCCGTTCAGAATCGAATAAAGAAAGCAGCTAGCTAGATTGACTTCTGTACTCTTTTCTTGATGAAGTAATATAAAGTTATGATCTCAAATTGTGTGATTTTATACATAAAAAGATAGATGTGGGGCTGGAGAGTTGGCCTAGTGATTAAGAGCACCGACTGCTCTTGCAGAGGACCCGGGTTCAATCCCCAGCACCCACATGGTGGCTGAGAACCATCTTTAACTCCAGTTCCAGAGGAATCCAACACCCTCTTCTGACCTCCTCGGCATTGCACATCATGGGTGCACAAACCTACATGCAGACAGTACATTCATACACATAAAAAAAAATTAAAAAATTAAAAAAAGATAGATGAAAGGCTGTTTATCAGAATTTTACTGATAGGTAGATCTCACAGGAATATAAGAGATTTTATTTCAAATGTAAGTTATTTTACATAACAGTCCAATTTGAATAAGAATTAATGGTCAGGAAAGAAAAACAATTGTGACAATATAGCATCCTTTCCTATTTTAAAGAAAATTGTCAGCTACCATTCTAAGAATGTGTTAGATCACTAGAGATGTACCTCAGAGGTGCAGCAGATGTTCAATAGGCCCAAGACCCTGAGTTCAACCACCAATACCCAAAAGAAACTGCCCCCTCCCAGGATATATTAAGATTGAATCCATTTTCTTCTATGTATCTACATAAAAAGTAGAATACACATTAGTCTGAGTTGCAGCTCTGTATAACACTTTATTAGAACCATGAAGGGGGAGCTTAACTTCTCATCAAAGTTTGGATGTTCTGAACATTACTATCAATGACTGGCTCACTAATATATGTTTATCTAAAGAGTCAGCTAAAAATTATGATGAAATTAGGAGTGATAAGTCTCAATTGTATGGTATAAATCCTGTTTTTAAATTATCGTATCCTTCTGTAGCAATATAAGTTGGAGAGAACAACAGCAAAAGAACTGAAAAAAGAACTCTGGAAAAACTCAGAAAAAGATACAGGACATGTATGGCAGATTGCAGAGACTCGGGTGGGGTGGAGGGCATGGAAAGGGAAGTGATTCTAGATTCGATTGAGAAATGATGTATGACCTATGGAAAAAATTTAATTAAAAATTATTGTATCCTTGATATTGGGCAGATCAATGAACTACTTTGAGCCTCAAATGAAAAACAGAAAGCTTCTTAAGATAAAAGGATAATCTAGAAGATTTTAAACTATACAATATTTGCTCTGTTAAATATATAGGAGTGAGATCAAGAATTAAAGTATAAATATGTCCTTAATTTTCATGCACCAATATTTTTTAATTTCCCCATGTACTAGGCAACAAAAATGCTCAACAAATGTTAAAGAATTAGTATTTTACAGAATATTACTTTTAATTATATTTCTTAGCATATGATTCTATTAGGCCATATATACAGAAACAAATAAATAAATAACCTTCCAGTAGTGAACTTTATGACCAAGGATAAAAAATGTAAGATAGTACCAAACAGAAGTCACCTTGCATACAGAATCCACATGCTTACAGAAACACACACACACACACACACACACACACACACATGTCAAAGCCAGTTATTTTAGCATGAGAGATGATTGCAATATTAGATTCTCTGCCCTAAATATTAATAAATTAAATTAAGTTTCAATTAAAATAGTTTACTAAATATACAATACAAAAGAATTTTGAAGATTAAGGGCTGGAAGTGTAGTTCAGGGATAGAGCACTCACTTTATCAAGTGAGAAGTCCTTGATTTGTTCCCCAGCACTACAAATACAAAACAAAATTTTGATAAAATTAAATCTCTACAAGATACAAAAATATCACTCTTATTTTCCATTTACTTATTTATTCATTTATTTTATATGTATGAGTGTATGCCTGCATGTATGTCAGTGCACCCGTGTCAGGCAGTGCCCACAGAAAGTGTCAGATCCCCTGGAACTGGAGTTATGAGTGCGTAGTTGTTAGCTGCCACATGGCTGCTGGGATATGAACCTGAGTCTTCTGTAAGAACAACCAGTGCTCTTAACTGCTGAGCCATCTCTCCAGCCCCCCAGGATCCCTCTTTCAAATTATAGAGTCAAATCCAGATTTCCCTGTATTATCACTGATCCCAAGTACATGGGATTATACAAGATAAAACAGGGTTAAGGATACAGCTTGGTGGTAGAATGCTTGCCTGTCATGTACAAGGCCCTGAGTTCAAGCCTCAGGACTTGAAAAAGGTAATTATAGAAGAAAATAGACAAAGCTGTTCATTCTTCTTCTGGTGAGACTACATAGGAAAATCAATAAAAATCAACAAATTATTTTAATTAATTAAATAGTCTATGAGGACTCCTGAACATTATAGGTCAATTTTTCATCATCCCTAAAGTATTAGAATGTGTGTGTGTGTGTGTGTGTGTGTGTGTGTGTGTGTGTAATAGCATTTCCATCTACAAATGCCTAATAAAAATAAATAAAATTTTAAGACATTACTGATCATAAAAGAATTCTAAAATATATATGATGATAAACTATGCAGCTCAATAGGAGGATTCAGTATCAGAAAGAGGCACTTTCTCCTCAAATACAGCTATGTTTTGAATGAAATTGAAATCTAAATCCCAGTAGGCATTTTAAAAATGGACCATACAGTTCAATGAAAGAGAAAAAAGATCTTTGGAAGGAGGAAAACAAGTTATAGGATGAACTGTCACCATAAATCAAGATTTTATATAGGGCTGGAGAGATGGCCTAGCAGTTAAGAGTGCCAACTGCTCTTGCAGAAGACCCGGGTTTGATCCCCAGCACCCACATGGCAGCTGAGAACCATCTTTAACTCCAATTCCAGGGGAATTTGACACCCTCTTCTGACCTCAGCATTGCATGACACGAGTGCACAAACCTACATGCAGACAGTATATTCATAAACATAAAAATAAATTAAAAAATAAAAATAAATTCAAAAAAAGATTTTATATAGATATAGAAATTATGACAGACTACTATAGATAATATGGATAGAAAAAAATCAAATGATGGGAAAAAGAAAATAACTCAATGTGTAAAGTGCTTGCTGTACAAATAAGAGGACCTGAGTTTCTATTCCCAGCACCCACATAAGAGCCAAGCAGGGCAGTGTATAAGGGTAATCTGTGCTGAGGACATAGGGAGATTTCAGACTGTTGAGTCAGCCATTTTAACCGAAAAAGCAAAGTAAAATTAACATAGAGTAGCAAGACATCTGAAGGTGATCTCTCACCTTTACACATAAATGCACACACTAATTAGTAGTAGTAGTAGTAGTAGTAGTAGTAAAAATACTTGACCAGTGCAGCAAGATAGTCCATAAGTAAACTCATATAAAAGCCAAAATTATATATATGCATATATGTGTACATATATATATGTGTATATATATATATATATATATATATATATATATCAACACTACTACAATTCAAGATTAAAAGGACTAGCCATTGTCCTAAAATGATTCATACTGGAGAAATATTTTATTCATGTTTGAGAGAAGGAGACAGTCTGTATTCATATCATTTCAAAAACTATAGTGCAGGCCGACAAGATGGCTCTGTGGGTAGAAGCACTTGCTGCCAAATCCAGTGACCTGAGTTTGATCCCTAGAACCTCCCTGGTGGAAGGAGAGAACCAACTCCTGCAAGTTCTAGCCTCCACATGTATGTGTTGATGTGCAGGCATGCACACACACACACACACACACACACACACACACACACCAAATAAAATTAGAATGCAAATTAATGAAGCTATACATGTTGAAATATCGGAAGACTGTAGACATGGTTCAGTGGATAAGACCGTACTGCTCTTGCAGAGGACCCAAGTTTGGTTCCTAGCACCCATGAGGTTAGAACCATGGAGTTATAACTACTTGGAGCTCTGTCTCTAGGGAATCCAATTCCTTCTTCTAGACTCACATACACACCTACACATCCACACACAGACATACATGTACACATAATTAAAACTAAAAGTTTTTGAAAAAAGAAAACTGAAGAGGCTACTTTATGCCTTTGGAAAATTGAAACATTTACAATTCATGAAAAGCAGAAATCATGAAGAAAAAAAATTATTATTCAACAAAGCAGCATAGACAGAGTAGAAAATAGGAGTAACAGACTTGGAAATGGTATTTGCAATGTTGTGTTATAAATAATGCCTGTCTAGCGTAAACATACTACATAGTAATACAGGAAACCTGACTTAAAATAGGCAAGAGAAGGAACAGGCAACCCACAGGGCTGGAACTGAATGAGGTTAACAAATATGTAAAAAGATACCCAGGCTTGTTAATAATGAAGCAAGCAAGGCAAAATAATACAATAATTAAATACAATTTAATAACTAGCAGATTGGCAAAAAAAAACTAAATGTTTGGCAGAATGGAGTTCTGGCAAAGCCCGGAGGCAATGGGAACTCTGTTGGTAGGCTTATTAATTGGTGCAACCATTTGGGAGAATAATTTGGCAATATCTAATAAAATTCGAAATGCAAGTACTGTGTACCTTATAACCTTTTGTTATATTTCTTTCTCAAAACTCTTGCTCTGTGAACCAAGTAATGAAAACACAAATGTTTAAGGCAACATTGTTGGGAATAACAAACATAAATCTTAGATAATAATAACAATAATAAAAGAACCAACTCAGATTCTCATTAAGAATAGAATAGCCAATTAAAGTGCTATTTGTTTATAGAGTAATAGCCTTGTCAGTGGAATAAGTGAGCTGAATGTACATGTAACAATAAGCTTAATCTCAAAACAATGTTGAGGTAGAAAAGGCAAATATATAATGATAAATGTAATACTAAAATATCTATAAAATTTAAATGCATCAACCAATACATATGTACAACAATATAAGAATTTCCTTGAGAAAAATTGTACAAAAATTTAAATTTTTCCTTGAGAGAAAAATAAGACACACAAAAAGAGAAACAGATGGTTTGAAACTTTATAAGTATACTTTGTAGTTCATTCCTACAAAAACCAAAAGTATATGAAGATAATATGACCCAAGGTTATAATTTGACAAAGGTAAAAACAACTTCATGAATACTTGCTATGTTCTCTGTACTTTTCTATATGCTTGAAATCTTTTCTAGTTAAAACAGTCACAAGGATTTGTACGAAGGTTCTGGCACCCCTTCTCAGACTTAGAAAGTGATTCTTTCCTTCCCCATTCTTGGCTGCAAGCTGGTAACCAAAGGGCCCAGGCATTACCCTCTGATTCTTAGCCCCAGGCTGGACCACAATACTTGAGATCTTCCTGAGCCAGCGGCACCCCAGGTGGTCTGGGCATTGTATCTTCCAGCTCAGACAGTCTGGGTGGTAGGAGTTTACCTACCCATTCTTAATGCAGAATTTTAAATGTACTGTACAGGCTTTCTGGCCTATATAAAATTCAAGCCAAGAAGATGCAAAAACACATTCCTCCTTAAATTAGAACCATGGATTGAAGACGTGAGCATTACGATTTTCTCAGATGAAGAGATGCTCAGGGAAGAATCGCTTGTCCATAGCGCTGGGTCATCCTGTAACTTTCAGATCTTTCCAACTGGATGTTATATGTAAACTCCCCCTGGTCCCAGATTTGGTCGTTTGATCTCAGTCTCCTGTTTCCAAGTGTATAAATAGTTGGGGGCTTCCATAACTAGAATAAGCACTCTCTTGGATATGGTTACAACAGAATTGGTTCATGTTTCTGCCCATGGTGAAAGCTATAGGCAAGTAGCTATCCTCCCTATGTTGGTTTCCTCATGTGAGAAGGGTAAGAACAGTTGTTCAAGAAATGTTTGTTTTAGATGAAATTATACGCACAAAGTATAAAAGTATTATGGCTGGTAAGTTAGAAACAAATTGAAACTTCAATTATTTTTCTAGAAGGTAGAGTTTTAAAGATATATAGCTCAGCTTAAAAATAGAACTGGAGAGACCATGATAAGTACATGGTATGATGTTGAAACAATAGGAGATCAATGAGGGATAATCAATAATCGAAGTACTCAGAGAAGGATCTGAAGAATGAAGTAAGATGCCCCCATAGCATAGATGAGGCACTTTCCTGCCTTCATCCTATCGTATTTCCATACCCACCATTTCATATTTTCATGCAGGTGTGGGACAAGGGCTATATGCCCTAATTTTTAAAGATATAAAAACAGGTTCCACATATAATACAAATAAATATTATAATATTTAATATCAATTATCTATTAATAATTTTCAGATATGCATTTAAAAATCCATATTTCAGTATTTAAACCTAAGAGCGCTTAGCTACCTTCAGTATTTTCATGATGATGTTGGGGTTGGAGCAATGGCTCAGTAGTTAAGAGCACTGCCTGCTCTTGTAAAGGACTTGGGTTCAGTTCCCAGCAACACATGGCAGCTAAAGAGCCTAACTCCAGTTCCAGGGGATCTGATGCCCTCTTCTGACCTCCACGGGCATTTCACAACACAGGTGCATTTACATACATGCAGACAATATACTTGTACACAAAAAATAAGAATAATGATAAATAAAATATTCTTAAAGATGATACCACAGTTTGTAACTAAATTTTAATGTGTGATTACACTGCATATTTGGTGTACATTTGCCATTAATATGAGGTTTTGCTTGTTTTTCTTTGCTTTATTGGAGACAGATTCTCAGTCTATATCCCAGGCTGGTCTAGAAATCAGTAGTTAGTTCAGACTGGCCTTAAAATTGCAACAATTGGGGCTGGAGAGATGGATCAGCAGTTAAAAGTACCGACTGCTCTTGCAGAGGACCCGGGTTCGATCCCCAGCACCCACATGGCGGCTGAGAACCGTCTGAAACTCCAATTCCAGGAGAACTCCAGTTCCAGGGGAATCCGACACCCTCTTCTGACCTCCAAGGCATTGCATGACACGGGTGCACAAACCTACATGCAGACAGTACATTCATACACATAAAAAATGAATAAATAAAAATTTTTAAAAATTGCAGCAATTGCAGGCGTGAAGCACAATAACGATATTTATTATGACATTTGTGAGAAGAATATTGAGGAAATCCTATCAATGAGAAATCACAGCATTTTTTTTTCCTAATCCGTGGAAATGCAAACTTAAGGCAAATTTGTCATTTAAGAGATTAATAAAGAAGTGCTAACTAGATTTTAGGAAGACTGTTTTAAAATGGCATGCAAAGGAGCCTCAACACAACCCCTTAAGATTAGCCAAATAATCCATAGCATTTAAATTCATTAGCTAGAAATGCCAAATTAATCTTAATGGTTTGAGAACTGATAACTTTAAAATTTACAATCTTTAAAGTTGCTTTTGCTAGTAAATTTAAAATAACATTTCCAAATGATAGGAAAGAAACCAGAGATGGCCAGAAGAATCGTGTCTCGGGTGAAATCTGGGCTCCAGAGAAAAAGTAAAAGAGAAGTTTCAGCTTAGTAGTAAGATCTCATCACCGCATACATTGAGCAGGTTTTGAGCGGGAGAGTGAATCTAAGAAGATGGCGTTCTGGTCAGTGGGACTGGGAACCTCAGAAGGAGGAAGCAAGTGAGAAGTTGGGTCAGTGGTCAACGTTGAGAAGTTGGTCACCTCAGAGCCAAAGAGTGATGTGAGTTCTTATAGGTGGGAAGAAATTAGGTCCTCTAAAAGTGAGAAGTGCAGGAAGGGAAATATTCAAGTGACCGCTTAAAGCTTCTCATAAGGATTTAGGAGCTGTTGAAAGGACCAACTTAATAGAAACTTCCTACTTTCAGACCAAGCATGATGTAGGTTCTAACCTCCACTAAGACTTCGGCACCCACCAGCTTGCTTAAAAAATAAAATAAAATAAAATCTAGCTGGTCTTGGTGGTGGCTCACACCTTTAATCCCAGCACTGGGGAGGCAGAGGCAGGGGGATCCCTGTGAGATCAAGGCCAAACTAGCCTACGGAGTGAGTTCCAGGCCACTGGGACTACAGGGAGACCCTGTCCCCAAAAGACCAAAAATTAATAAAATAAAATAAAATCTATATAGGTTCTTAAGGACGTGTATTTTACATTAAGTTTGATTTGACCTTGGAGAAAATACAATTTTACCACAGAAAAATTTCAGTGGAAAAGCATACTCATTTCAGTAGCAATTGCCCCTGCCTTTCCTTCAACTAATTACAAAAGGTACCTGAGAACTTAGGCTAATAGCCCTAGCTCTGGTAGCTGTTATCAGGCTTCAAGGGGATAATGACCTATATGAGCCAGGCACACAGTTGAGAGAAAGAAGGTCATTACACTTTCTTGAACACTGTGAAGTATTCAACATGCTGCCAGAGGGAGCAACTCTGGGAAGAATTTAGTACCCCAAGGTTAAGACAGAACTCAGACCTAGAATTTTCAGAAGTTGGAATGAGTTACCTTTAAAGAGAGCACTGCATTTGCATTGAAGGTTTTCTAGCTCAATGATGTCATGAAAGAACACATATGGCGGATAATGGCCCCATATTCATGAATTCACCTAGCCAAGGTGACATGCATTATATGTCTCTTCACTTCTCCTACTAAAGAGGCCATAGCTTAACTCCAGTGGCTGAAAAGGCTGCTTGCTAATCAACCTTCGATACTACCAGATCTACATTCATTAGCTCTAGCTCTTCATCAAGGGCTGGGAACATAGGTACAGTATATATATTCTCACTTTGAGCTAAAGGAATATGTTCAGAAGCCAGATTTATAATTGACTTGAAATAGGTTCCACAGGATTAAAAATCAATCCGGGCCACAGACTTTCTGGCTGATGGTAATGAAGCTGGGACACAAAAACATGTTGGCTTAGCTGCATGTTGGTGATTACTGAAGGGGGGGTACAAGGCATGGAAATGATCAGGTAAAGGCAAGGTAACCCTAGAGGAAAGCATTCACAAAGATTAGCCCATTATCTTAAATACTTCAGCCACAAATCATCTGTGACACACACACAAATGAAAAACAACTTGAGAAGTATGTTTTGTGCTGGGCAAGCTTTTCTACAGAACTGCTCCTACTGGCTCAGGGGTGATGAGTGTATACCCTCAGTGGCCCACGACATAGCCTCAACCACATTTCTTAATTTCTTCCAAAATATTGTCATATTCTCTTAACATGTCTCCATATTTTAGAACTAAGTGAATGTATCATAAAACTCATGTCATATTTATTGTGTGGTTTCATGTATCTTGGAATACCACTTTCAGTCCCCTAGTGTAGTCAGTCATGGGTAAGTCTAGGCCTTAGTCTAGGCATGGGTAAGAAAGCTAAAAACATGGGTGGGTACTTTGATGATGGAATTCTGGATTTTTAACCTTCACTTATCTGTACAATATCCCAAGATAGTTATGGACCTACTGAGTAGTTTTCATCGGCAGACCTATATATAGTAGAATCCCTACAGACTCCGAGAAAACCCCCAACATTAATAGTGCTTTAGTGCTGCTAAAACAAATTCCCTTTGGGGAGACTCTGTCTACTCTCTTCAGCAAAGTTATATTCTTCACAGGAATCTTTCATCACTAAATTCTAGCTCATTGCTGCATTGTCAGGAAATCATCTCTCTCCATTGCCCATGCACCTGTTGTCTCCATGGCCTTGTCCAAACAGCTCCAGTCCTGACAGCAGCTGAAATAATAGTTGGGCAGGAGATCTTGAGATCTTCTGACATCGTCCTTTTGTTTATGAAATCCACCTCCTTCCTCTCTGGAATCTGGTAGGAATTCTCTTCATTAACCTTTTGTGGGTTTTCCCATGGTAGATTTTGATTATTTAGAAAATGAATAATTGGAACCTAGGGAGGCTGAAATGAAGAATGACATATCCCTTTGAAAATGATCTAAAAGGTAACAAGAATGGGGGTTGGTCATGTGGAATTGACATAAACATGCTTTAGTGCTGGAGGATAGTTGGCTGTAGTCAGTTTCCTGCGTGAGGACGTCTGAACAGGCCCCTGAAGTTTTAAATCAGAGTAGCAATGCAATTTTGGCTTGTTGGAAATCTGGCAGGTACCAGCGGGTGGAATTGCGATCCCAGGACAAGGCCTGGAGGGGTAATGGAGGCTGGATAGAGGATATTACTCAATAGCACATGATTGAAAACAATTGGCTTAACTTCTCTACACCTCAGATCATCCTCTATAAAAACAACATTCGAATACTAGTGCCTATGTAGGGTTGTTTTGATTCTCAATTTAAAAAAAATGTATGGCAAGCCAAGGGCCAAAATTCTTTTTTTTTTAATTCTTAAACAATATTTTTTATTTTTTTAATTTATTTCTATTGTTATTAAACTTTTTCCATACATCATATATCACTTCTCAATCGAATTTAGAGTCACTTCCCTTTCCATGCCCCACACCCCACCTGACTTCCTGCACTCTGCCATACATGTCTTGCATCTTTTCTGAGTCTTTCCAGAGTATTTTTTTCAGACAAACAATATTTTTTAATTCTACTCTAATGGCTATTGAATACTAATTATCAACTAAGCTTCATAAGTGCAGTATATTAATTCACTCCCTGAATTTTTATATATTATATGTTTCTCTTTAGTTTCTAACAGCACATGCTACCCTAACATTGCTTAACTCTTTTTTTAATTAATTTATTTATTTTTATCAAATCTAGACCCGTGTTCCCCCCATTCCCCCACCCCACCAGAGCTCATGCATTCTGCCAAACATGCTTTTCATATCTTTCTCAGTCTTTCTCAATATTCTCCATGAGGAAGTTGACTGTTTTAAATTCAATTCATGGGTGTGCTACTGTTATTAAGTAAAGAATGAGAAACATGGAGAGGAGCAGGTTATGAAGAGGAGAACCCCTAACAATGCCACACTGAGGAAGGGGCTTGCTCATGCAAAGTGGGGTCCTGTGCAGGTCCTTAAATGGGATGAAATTGTCGTTTAATTCTCAGAGAATCTGCTGCTTCTGCTTATCCTGTCTTTTCCCAGGATTGCTTTCTCCCTCGCACTTTTATTGTATGGACCCCATACACTCTGATACTCTTCCACAGGGTGGGAGCAGAAAGTTCAAGGTCAAAGGCAACTACTGCTACTCAGGTTTTCAGTCGGGGGGGGGGCTTGTTTTCATTGGAATACATTTCAGAGTAACCCATCATGCTTAGCAGAGTAGGTTAACCACAGTTTATAATACAAATTATCGGACAACTAAATGGCGTTTGATTTCAAAAATGAGCAAGAATGGTAGAATGTCCTCAAAGCTATCTTTTTTTTAAATTCTCTTCCTGTCTTCCACAGGCCAGGTGCTGAGTTTATTTAACTAGCAAGCTTCTTTTTTGCTTTTCCAGAGATATAAAGCTTGGTAGCGTGTACCACTACAGGATTATCACCATTTCCGGAACTGAAGAAAGTGAGCCATCGCCTGCTGCCGTGTACACCCATGGAAGTGGGTACTGTGGGGACGGCATTATCCAGAAGTAAGTAGGTCCATCTAAGGAAAGGGGGATGGAAGCAATGCTGATTGTGTCAACAGACAGTCATGATGCTGGGATGGGAGAGCCTATGAAATGTTCTTCATTGCATAAAGTGTGAGGTACCAGTGAGTCTCCAAGTCAATTAGCTTTTAAGCTCTTTGCTGGCCTTTTTTTTTTTTTTTATCTTTGCTTTTCGAGACAGGGTCTACCTGTATCCCTGGCTTTCCTGGAACTCACTCTGTAGATACCAGGCTGACCTTGAACTCCCAAAGATCCACCTGCCTCTGCCTCCTGAGTGCTAGGATTAAAGGCATGTGCCACCACGCCTGGCTTGCTGGCCTTTGAAGAAAACTTGCTAACTCTTTTTAGGGACCAATGCATTCCTCAAGTGCATAATATGAGATAATAAACATAATAACCACAGATCCCACTACCTAGTTACTACCATTTGGTCCTGTTGTTAATTGTTTCGTATGTGCTGTGAGGAGTCTATTAGTCTTTTCTGTGATCACTTGAACATTCAGTTATCTATTGGGCCATAATTCATCTAGGTTAAAATGCTTTGACAAGGGGCTAGAGAGATGGCTTGGTGGTTAGGAGCCCATGCTGCACTTCCAAAAGACAGAGAATCACAAATATCCACAGCTCCAGCTCCAGGGAATCTGATGCATCTGGCCTCGATGGGCACTAGCACTTATTTGCACAAACCCACACACAGTCACACATGCAGATAAACACCACACATACACACACAGAGAAAGAGAGAGAGAGAGAGAGAGAGAGAGAGAGAGAGAGAGAGAGAGAGAAGTTAAAAAATAAAATAAATATAAAAATCCCACTTTTGGAAATCTTTGTTGATTACCTTTCATATCTGTAAAAACTACATATCATCAATTGAGAAAAATGGGTCAAAGGCCCGTAAAAATAACAAAGTATTCTAAAGCACTATGACTTTGAAACCATAAATAATACACAGTTCTCCAGAGTGAATATTGAATCTGAAAATGAGTATGCAAGGGCCAATGAATCAGGAAATGTAAGGATTCTAGCCCAAATTGAATCTATGATTAGAAAATATCAAGGACTCTATCTCAGGAGGTCATCAGTCCGTTCATTCCCTAGCACTGGGGCAGGGTGAGTTACAGCTACCAAATAACAGCAAGAAGTCACCAAGATTTGGGGTCAACCTTTCAGTTATTTTCTCCTAGAATAAGCACAAAAATCAGATTCTGATACAAAATCAAGGTTAAAAATGAGGCAAATCCAACAATCCTTCTGAATGGAGTTTGTTATCGCTCCCTATTGCTAGTGTGTTTATTTGCAGGTGACACCCTTGCTAAGACTTAAACAGTTGACAGGCAGAACAAGCTATTGGCAAAACTCCTTCATTAAATGGCACTGTTGAGTGTCACATAATATTTGTGCGACTCGACTCGGGATTGCAATTGCTATTCCTCTTGGGGGAGGGAGAGTATAAAGCGAACATTTGCTTCACGATTCAATGAAAGAAAGGACTGATGTCCGGCTTATGAATGAGCTCGTAGGTGTCACAGGTATGAAAAGGAAGTGCCTGATGACTACTGCTTCTGCTTGTCGCTGACAGTGGTGCTGGCGGGGAGAACAGTGTGATTTGTTACTGATGATTGTGTGGGATGTGATGGAAACTGGAAGTCTCTTCAAGGGGATGAAAAGACCAGCTAGGATTTACAGCAGGAATGGTAAGGCTCTGAAAGTAAGGACAGTTTACATGCACATGCGACATCCATTCACAAAGACAGCGATTGGCCAGTGATACACTTTCTGATCCTGATTAACACTGAAAGAAGTGTTACAAATAAGATCAGATGAACCTCAGTGAATTCCATCTTTTCTGTTTACTGTGTGAAAAGATTCTGCTCCCTGCTCCCTACTGAAGCAGGTCATCTGTCCATGGAAAGGTAGTGATTCAAGGTTTGAGTTGTTCAAATGACATTTTCAGGCCTTAAGGTGTAGCTCCGTTGGGATGGTGCTTGCCTAGCACTCGCAGAGCCCAGCACTGGATCACCAACACCAAAGTGTTGGTGGCACACACCTGCAGTCTCAGCTCTGAAGAGGTAGAAGCAGGAGGGGAAGAAATTCAAGGTCATCCTCAGCCACATGTTGAGTTTGAAGCCAGCCTAGGTTCCATGAGACCTCATTTATAAAAAATTCAGCCAGGCGTGGTGGCGCACACCTTTAATCCCAGCACTTGGGAGGCGGAGGCAGGCGGATCTTTATGAGTTCAAGGCCAGTCTGGTCTACAGAGTGAGTTCCAGGACAGCCAGAGCTACAGGGAGACCCCGTCTCAAAAAGACCAAAAAAAAAAAAAGAAAGAAAGAAAAACTTCATTGAATAAATCTGTTTATTTTTAAATTAAATTTATACACTGTCTAAAAAAAACATTTCAAAGTCTGCAGCATACTCACTGGACAAAATATTGTGTTTGGGGGTGTTAGTGACATGATCTGAAAGGTAAGGGTGCTTTCCATGAAAGCTTGGTGACCTGAATTTGATCCCCAAAACCCGTGTAAAGGTGGAAAGAGAAACCCAGTTCTACAGACACACACATAATAATTAAAATAATAATAATTTTTTTTTGGTCTTTTCAAGACAGGGTCTCCCTGTAGCCCCAGCTGTCCTAGAACTCACTCTGTAGATACCAGGCTGGCCTTGAACTCACAAAGATCCACCTGCCTCTGCCTCCCGAGTGCTAGGATTAAAGGCGTGCGCTACCATGCCCAGCAAAATAATAATTTTTAACTTGTGTTTTATGTTTTTCAGGACAAGTGCCTAATTAGTTAGTAGACATGAATTTACAATAAATTTATATAACTTCAGATAGGAGATACTTGAAATTTTCTCTGATATTCATGAAAGTTTTGTATTAACCATTTTTCAACAAATGACAGAAAAAAACAAAGATAAGAACAGTGACTACTTCCATAATTTCCAGTGGCATCCTGAAAGAATATCTCTCATGGATACTTATGAGTGTCCTGAAATAGCTTGACGAATGTGTCATTTCAAAACAGAGTTACTAGTATTAGTTTTGAGGATATAATGTAAGAATATTTAGGTGTTGGATTACAGCGCAAATCAGGTGATTGCTAAGCATTTGACTTCTTGAACACAGAATGTAAAATTCCTCACTTCTCTGAGGATGAACCCTATGATTGGTTGTGGGCATCTGAGATTCCTATCAAAGTGCAGTAATGTACAGATAGTTTCCAACAGAGTGAGGAAAGAAGAGATGGTCACAGGTCTCTCCAATACTGGAACATCAGCTTTCAGCTTTTGATAAATCTGCACCTGGGGGAATGCTGAACAGAGCCAGAGCTGTTGGGGAAGGAACTACTGTATTGTTAGTCGGTCCACAATCGAGGAGCACATTTAGCATGTCCAGAAAATACTACAGTCACCACTGACAAGCCATAATTGTGACTTGTGATTTTCTAATTAGGTACAAAGAATTTAACCAAATTTTGAGTCTGTTTTGGAGCCACATATAACGCATTGCCAAAATACTGTAAATAATGTATCTTCTCAGTGATCTAAATTTAGCAATAGCAGCATTCATTTAAATCAATATTCACAATTCAGTAGGGTTTTTTTTTTTTTAAATATTGGAGCTAGAGAGATATCTGGGCAGTTAAAAGCACTGGCTACTCTCACAGAGGACCCAGGTTCAGTTCCCAGCACCCACATGGCACCTAACAATCTGTAACTCCAGTTCCAGGGCATCTGATGCCTTCTGACCTCCACAGGTATTGTACAACATGGGTGCACTTACATACATGCAGGCAATTCACTCATGCTCAAATTTATTTAATAATAAATAAAAATGTTAAAAATATTTTTTATAAATTATTTTTTAATTTTTTATTTCTCTGTGTGTATGAATGTACTGTCTGCATGCAGGTCTATGCACCCGTGTCGTGCAATGCTGAGGAGGTCACAAGAGGGTGTTGGATTCCCCTGGAACTGGAATTCTCTTGGAATCGGTGTTACAGACGGTTCTCGGCCACCATGTGGGTGCTGGGGATCGAACCCGGTTCCTCTGTAAGAGCGGTCAGCACTCTTAACCGCTAGGCCATCTCTCTAGCCCTAAAAAATATTTTTTATATTTAGTACCCTACATAGTCATCAAATATTTATATCACCTGTAGATATTAAATATTTGTACATCCTTTGCAGAAAACTGAATTCAGCTAATGAATGTTCAGGGAGGGAGCAGTCAAAATGGTCGTGGCACTGCCAAGTCTGACAGCTAGAATTCGATTTCTGGAACCCACATGGTAGAACCAGATAACCCATTTCCCCAAGTTGTCTTCTGGCGCCATGCCACAAACACACACAAAAATACATAATATAATTTTTCAGAGATAGAGGACTATGGATAGACTGAATAGTCAGGGAGAGTCCTGATGGATAAAAGCTTTGTTGGTAAATGGTCCACTGAAGGAAATTCTCCCTATTTCATATATAGTGTAGGAATAAAAACACTGCGTGAACATTATGATAATAATATGTCTCGGCATCCACTGAGCTTCTCCCACACATAACCTGCTGTGATACATTACTGTCTCCTTGAGTCTTCCCCACAGCCATATGAGGTAGGTTGTATCATGATACTATATAAGTCAAATAATGCACAAAGAGATTAAGCATGTTTCTCAAGCTTACACACCAGTAAGGAATAGAAGCCCCATTTGTACTAAAGTCCAGTTTCTTACCAAGGCTTATCTACATTTTATTGTGAAAAGCAGTGCCTACAAACTATCTCAAATATCCCAGGTATCAGGTACTGGGATGCTGGGCTGATGAAGAGTCTGTCTCCCTTTGGCATCTCAAAGCCTAGTACAGGGACTTAAAGGTTAGGCAAATGGAATCAGTTTGACAAGTTCTCTGATTGTTGAAGCAAAGTGTCGGTGGACACAGAAAATGACACCTACCCAACTCTAGTCTGAGAGGCCAAAGGAAGTTTCTCTGAACCCCTCTATCTAATGATAGACCTGTCGTGCATAGAAGATATTTGTGGTAGCTCTAATGTTTTGCTTAAACCAGTAGAACATACTGTTTGAGTGGTAATGGAAGGCAAGTTGGAAATATTCTTTGTGGCTTAGGAAACTAGCCCAGATTGGGGGAAAAAAAATGCCTCTCCCTACATAATCCATAAAATAGCTAAGAAACATTTCATTGGTGAGTTCCAGCCTACAAGATTCCCGGGGAAGGGAATACGGAGACCAGCTAGGAACACAAGCTTCTACGCTCCTGGATTTGCAGACAGTGAGAGCTTGGGTGGCTCTTTGGAGATCAATGCACTGCCCTAGGTCATCTTAAGGATTGATTGCTAGGCCCTATCTTGATACTCTGACACCTCCTAAAAACAACAAACATTGCCTGGTGTTAATTGCCCGGGTAAAAGGAGAAGTCTGAGGCCGGTCCCATGCTGTGACAGGTCCCAGCTGGTCTCTGAGAAGGGAGGGACAGCTGCCACATAGTCTGCAGAGAACTCCCAAGGCAAAGTAGGAATAGGAACTGATTCCTTTAGCATCTACTAGGTGCTACACACTTGTGCCAGACATTACATTCCATTTCTGTACCCAACTCTAAGAAACAGGCTGAATTTATCACCATTTCCTCCCACAAGAAAACTACAGGAACACCAGGCAATGGATTTTTCTGGGATGAGAGAAGGGTCCACTGTACTTTCGGAGGAACTGAACACTTGCTTGATATGGGCTACTGTAACTGAAGAATGGAATTCTAGTTACATTTCCTTTGAGTCGATTTCAACTTAAATCACCACAAATTAAAAGATCAGATGGCCAGGCCAAGGGACTTGTACAGGCTGGGCAGTTATTTTTGGAACTTGTGGTTCTAACCTTAAGTTTTCTGTTTCTACAAGGATGGGAACTTTCCAGAAAGCAACAAATCCATCTAGTCTTTCGGTTTTTGCTTGTCCTTCTCCTTGCCAAAGCTTCATTTGAAAAAAAAAAAAAAAAAAAAAGAATGAGCAATGCCTATTTTCTGATCCTTTCAACCTCTGTAAAATCATCCTTAGATGATGGAAACAGTTCCAGGAAAAGCAAGAAGGGATATTTCTATTTCTGTGCAGTGATGTCGCAGAGGCCCCAGGTTCTCCACAATGAGATACGGCACACTAATCAGGGAGTAGAATTTTCTAGCTAAAAAAAAAAAAAAATGACCGTGTCTGAGGATGTGAAGGAAAGACGAGTCTGGTGTTAAGTGTTTTAAGGGTGTCCATCCAGGAGACATGAAGGAAGTACATTTATCTTTGAAAAGGACCTCCCAGCTTCCCTTCAAACCCTTTTAAGATCGAAACACAACATGATCACGATACATGTTTACATGATCTCGATACATGTTTACATGATCACGATACATGTTTACATGATCTCGATAAATGTTTACATGATCACGATACATGTTGTCTAGGCAGGGAAGGAGGATCTATTCACTCATTTGTTCATCCAAGTCTTACTTTCCACTGACTTACCAGTTTAAATAACTTCAAGTTTCTTTCTTTTTATTTATTTATTTTTATTTTATGTGTATGAGTATTATGCCTGCCTGTATGTAAGTACACCCATGCAGTGTAGAACCTGCAGAACACAGAAGAGGGCATCGGATCCCTTGAAACTGTATATGAATGGTTGTTAACTGCCATGTGGGTACTGGGATTTGAACTGGAGTCTTCTGCAAGAGCAGCCAGTGCTCTTAACCACTGAGCCTTCTCTCCAGCCCCAGATTTTGATCCTCAAAACCACAAAAAAATAAAGAAAAAAAGACAAGTTCACTCAGTGGTACATTTCATTCAGGGACCTGTGTTTGAGCCCAAGTCCTACTTTTAAAGCTTCAGGTATGGTGGCACATACCTAAAATCTCAGCCCTAGTGAGGTGGAAACAGTTGGACCTGGGGCTCCTAGTCATCCAGCCTAGCTGAGCCCAAATGGGTGAGCTGCAGGTCCATTAGAGACTATGAATTACAATAAATAAATAAATAAATAAATAAATAAATAAATAAATAAAATAAAATAAGGTAGACAATATTCTTGAGCAACAATACATCTGATGTCCTCTGGCCTACACATACACATACACATACACACACCACACACACACCCGTGTGTGTGCATATTCACAAAAGAAATTCCAAAGGATGGCTACCTTTGAAACAAGATTGTCCCTTGTCATCAGAAACACATAAGGCTGAGGCGATCATGGTTTTATAAATCTACACCTTTGGATTTCATTTTGATGAAGACACAGATTGAGACAGGGAAAGGGACTTGTATGCAGTCTCACAGAATGTTCCTGATCCAGGACAGCATTTTTCCCTGTCCGGCCTCAGTTCGGAAATGACCTGGAACACTTCTCTTCTCTGTCCCTTGTGCAGAGGCCAAGGAGAAGAATGTGATGACATGAATAAGATCAATGGCGATGGCTGCTCTCTTTTCTGCCAACAAGAAGTTTCCTTCAACTGCATTGGTGAGTCTTTGCCACCCTATCTCTGGCCCTGGCTGCTTGGCTGGTTGCAATAACAACAGTTATGACTAAACAAAGGTTGACGTCTTTGTATTGCACATTTGTCAAGTGCTTTCTATGTGCCAGGCACTGCTGTATCCCGCCAAGGGATACAGAAACAAAACCTAAGTTGACCAGAAGGCCAAATTTACCAGCGTCTATGAATGTATTCCCTACAGGTGATGCCAATGGCCGGCGACATTTTTTATTCAGCTTTACCTTAGAGATGTTATTGTTTTCATCACACCAGCTGCACAGGATAGTTCTTGCCATAGATATGCATATATCACTTATTCTTTAGAGATGGGATCAAGCAAAAGCTGGAGAGACTATGTAACATGTGATGTGCCTGGAATCACTGGATCAGAAGGCTGCTGAACACATAATCTTGACTTGAACCTGATTTTGTCTGAATTTCAAGTCTCTGCTTAGCCGGCTTCTGCAGCCTTTCACTGCAGTCCATTAACTGCCAGGAGCCTTGATGTAGACCCAGAACCTGACTTAGGCAGTCTCTCTGCCCTGCAGTGCAGGAGGAGAAATAGCAGACCAGCCTGTATTTAAAAAGCAAACCTCCTTTTCCCACCTTTACCAAATTGGATGGGAAATGTGTTTTCCTCGCCTTCACTGGGAGCCTGGCGGATCTTGTTGTTTCAGGCCCACTTGGGAGGCCCTGGCCAGCCCCAGGGCTGGTAAACAGACAGGGGATGGGGGCAGGGATGGAATTTTGAGCTGGCCCAGATGAGGTCATACTTCCTTTAAGATGCAAATCGATACCTGAAGATCAAAGGTCCTCTGGCTGATCCCCTGGGCTGGAGGTGGAAACTAATCATAATTCATTTGCAAGTACAAAAGACAGAGGTGTTCCATCTGAAAAGGGAAGAAGCCGCTATAGACGGGATGAAAACCTCGGTGGGAAGATTTCTCACTGAAAGGAAATTTTCTAGGCGGACTGAAGGGAAGGCGATGTCATCGCACCCTCGCATCTGCAGTGCGTTACTGGGCTCTGCTTAAACATTCTTTTTCCCAGTAGTAGATTGAGGACCACGAGGATACAAGAAATACACCATTTATTTTTTATTCCATTCCCAATACATTTACTGAACATTTGGTATCTCCTCCATACCAAATTCCAGTGCTGAGATCTTCCATTGGGTTCCCCAGGCCTCTTCCCAATTTGGGGGTCTCAGTTTACCTCCTGTGAATGGCTCAAATGATTAGATGAAGATATCCCTGAGAATCTGCCCCTCTGCCCTGTGATTTCCAGTGTGTGTGGCTTAATTCCTCCCAATCCTAAATTCTACTTGAACAGAAACTCTGCCAACCATCTCTAATCTGTGCTGAAAAATACCTGCCTATTTTACTCATAGGAATACAGTGTGTGACTTAAGGGCTCCTAGGAAGAAGGTGGAATGTGGGACATGGACCCCTAAAAGGGATGCTTGACATCTGACCTTCCTGTACTTTGTCGTTTTAGAACTACCTAAGCATGCACAACCAGAAAGGTACTTAGAGCTACACACTTGTCCATGGACTGGAGGTCCACAGATCGGAGATACCCTACTGCTGGCAAATATAAGTATTGCCAAGAGATTGACACGCTAGGTCCCTCCTGGATCCATCTTAGACTTGTTCTTTACCTTGTTCTAAACTTCCTTCTGCTGGCAGTAGTATCGATCGATCATTTCTGTATGCAGGCATATTTGTAAACTCTCATTCTCATGAAACCTTCTTTATGTATCACTTTACAGAGCAAGAAGGGAAGGTAGACATAGAGTTAAGTTATAAAGCTGTATTTAAGCTTGAGTCTGACTCTGTGCTTACTGTGGTAAGCTAGTTGAAAAAAAAAAGGCACTTCTGATCTTAAAAAGATTTGGAGTAAATGAGGACTTTTTATTATTATGAAGCAATTAGTGTAATAGAATGCGAAGGGGGGTTGTAAATGCTATTTTTATTCTTGTACATTGAATGGTATTTATGTCAGGGGAAAGAGATCAGTTGCCTTGATTTGTGATGTAGAATTTTTCCCTGACACACACTCACAGAGACACAGGCATTCCATTCAGGATAGAATCCATCCTAAGATCACTGTTACCAGTAGCTTCATAACAACACAAACTCCATACCTTGAATTTTGAAAACTTTCTTCTTCTAAAAGGAGCTTCTGAAGTATAGACAGAGAATTTTAGTTCCTCCACCTCCTCCCCTGAAAAAGAAAAAAAAAATGTAGCTTTAATGGCACAGAGAAATGGGGCTGCAGTGTGGGAGGCTTTGACAAATGGACATTCATCAGATCTTAGCATGTGTGAAGGACAGAGGTCAAGGCAGTGGCCAGGAGAACAAGCTCCCGTGTAACTGACTCGGGTTCACATCATGACTTGAATGTCCGATGTTGTAAACTTTTGTATTCTCATCCAGAAAATGTGAAAGACCTAGGACCCTCTGTGGAAGATAGTCGGTCAATATTCTGAGGTGCTTACTATCTGAATCCCCTTCCTAGATCTGAGGAATGTCAATAGGAATTCTCCTATTGAGGCAGAAAGCACTCTTCTGTAGGGCAGTTGAACTAATCTTCCCCAAGTCACCCTGCAGCTTGGGTGGGTAGACTTTTCTCCTGCCCCAACAGACAAAACGTCCACATCATAGATTCGGAAGCCAGAGCCTTTTGATGAGGATGCAGTGAGCGACAGCTTATGAAGTACCAGACACAGTACCTAGCATCAAACCTGAGGGGACAGCAAAAGGTGTGCTATTTCTTCCCAAGGTCAGTACCAGGGCCAGCCCTGAATGCTGGAATTGGATGTCAGAGCATAAAATTCTTGTTCTGCTGTCCTCTAAGAGAGCTCTCCAGTAGGTATTGGGTATTTCAAAGAGATGGTGTTTATTTATTTTGCTTAAGCTAACTGAAGTTGGTTTCTGTCATTTACCCCTTAAAATCCTGATGATAAAATATTCTCATAAGACATGGCAAAACTTAGTCTCATTTCCTGGCACTATGAGGAGGGAGGCAGCTTGCTGTGGAGGATGAAGTATCAGTAGCAATTGCCCTTTATAAGGAGCCTTAGTGCTAGATAGGGCCCTGCTTTAGGTCCCTTTATTTCACGTGAGTATATGTGAGGTCTCTTACTGCCAGGTGTGAGATCTGTTGTGATGTCTTAACTGGCCGGAGTTCTCAGAGGTCTGTTCCCTGCTCCAGACTGAAGAGAGAACCCTGCTTTTTCTACTCTTGACACTGGCATGAGGAAGACTTGCCTTGTCTCTCTCTCCCTCCCTCCCTCCTTCCTCCCTCTCTTCCTCCCTCCCTTCTTTTCTTAGTTCTACATCCGTTTGCTGTTTTTCCTCCTCCCTCGACTTCTCTCCTTTATAGCTGTTGGCATTCTTGTTCTTCTCATCCTCATCCCCCCTCTACTCCAGCTCCTCCCTCTCTTCCCCTCCTCCTCCTTTCTGTCTTCCTCCTCTCCCTCCTCCTCTTCCTCCACTGCCTCTTCTTCCCCTTCTCCCTCCTCCTCCTTCTCTTCCTTCTCCTTCTCTTCCTCCTCCTCCTTCTCTTCCTTCTCCTCCTCTTCCTCCTCCTTCTCTTCCTTCTCCTCCTTCTCTTCCTCCTTCTCCTCCTCTTCTTCCTCCTTCTCTCCCTTCTCCTCCTTCTCTTCCTTCTCCTCCTTCTCTTCCTCCTTCTCCTCCTCTTCCTCCTCCTCCTTCTTTCCCTCCTCCTCCTCTTCCTCCTTCTCCTCCTCTTCCTCCTCCTCCTTCTCTTCCTCCTCCTCCTCCTCTTCCTTCTCCTCCTTCTCTTCTTCCTTCTCCTCCTCTTCCTCCTCCTCCTCTTCCTCCTCCTTCTCTTCCTCCTCCTTCTCTTCCTCTTCCTCCTCTTCCTCCTCCTCCTTCTCTTCCTCCTCCTCCTCTTCTTCCTTCTCCTCCCCTTCCTCCTTCTCCTTCTCTTCCTCTTCCTCCTCTTCCTCCTCCTCCTTCTCTTCCTCCTCCTTCTCTTCCTCCTTCTCCTCCTCTTCCTCCTCTTCCTTCTCCTCCTTCTCTTCCTCCTTCTCCTCCTCTTCCTCCTCTTCCTTCTCCTCCTTCTCTTCCTCCTCCTCCTCTTCCTCCTCCTCCTCTTCCTCCTCCTTCTCTTCCTCCTCCTCCTCCTCTTCCTCCTCCTCCTTCTCTTCCTCCTCCTCTTCCTCCTTCTCCTCCCCTTCCTCCTCCTCCTTCTCTTCCTCCTCTTCCTCTTCCTCCTCCTCCTTCTCTTCCTTCTCCTCCTCTTCCTCCTCCTCCTTCTCTTCCTCCTTCTCCTCCTCTTCCTCCTTCTCTTCCTCCTCCTCCTTCTCTTCCTTCTCCTTCTCTTCCTCCTCCTCTTCTTCCTCCTCCTCCTTCTCTTCCTCCCCACTCCTTGTCTCCCTCCTCCCCATCTCTTTTCCTGCTCCTGACCTTCTTCACTACCCTGTCATCGCTGACCATTTAGAAGGGCTGTTTTCCCTGGCCAGCAACACCAGGGCGAAGGTGGGTGACAGATTTATGGGGGCATTCCCCTTTACTTTTCAGAAGCCCACACATCCGGAAGTAATCCCTAGGTGCCAGTGTGCTATTATGCAACACTCTGGGGACTTCCCTTACCCACTTTCCCACCCCCCAGTACCCTAGTCCCCAGCACATAATAAGTTTCTTATTAAAACAAATACCGCCCACAAGACCTCTTGAGCAATGCTGACTCCGTCCCCTCACAATGTGGAAATTATCTTGTCCTCTTTCTCCCTTTTAAGACTATAATACACACCAGGCCAGCCGGGGGTTTCCTTTGGAAGCCATGGTATCAGTGAAGTGATAACTCCCCCAGCAGGCGCTGGCCGGAGGCATTGTTCAGCGGTGGGGATTCCTCTCTAAAGCACTGAATCATAAACTACAGACAGGCTGCTGATAAAAGCTGAAGGCGGGTGGGTAATGGTCAAATTAGCCAGACAAAATCTGAAGGATCCCCAAAAGGAGGTGTGCCTAGCCATTTATCTTGAGCTAAAGCTTCCAGCATGCTACCTTCCAAGAGCATATTTAAGCCCTTACAGGAGGTGCAGGTCTGGTCCTGTTTGATTTACCACTCTGTGCTTGTTTCAGGGTGTTGGCCTGGTTCAGTCCAGTTCCAGTTCAGAGGTGGTACTTGTGCAGTTCAGCATCTTGGAGCCTCAGTTTATCCCTTCATGAAAGATATTCTGTGCGTTCTGTGTAACCACCTACTATTGAAGAATCCTGGTTTTTCTAGTAGTGATTTGAAGGCCTGTGGAGAGTCAAATCCTGTTTGATACTGATATATAGTTAGGAAAACAAAGTCAGAAGAACTCCCACTTAGTCAAATCTCCCAGACATACAGGCATTCCTGCTGTGCCTCTTTTTCTCCTTCCCTCCCTCCCAGCTCCAGCCCCCTCTCAGTATCACTTTGTCTCTACCCCCTGACAGGGCATCTCCAGCTCTGACTTAGAGCCAGGGCCCCTAACTCAATTAGCCCTCCCTGCAGCCCAGCACCCTGCCCTCTGTATCTGTGTGAGGCAGATACAGGGTAAGGGCCTGGAGATCAATCTGCCTCCCCACCAGTTGTTGGGAGTTGCAGAGGGTCAACTGGCCTGTGGCCCCTCTGTCGGGCCGCCCTGGCCTAACTGAGGCAAGGCGAGAAAGCAAAACAAGAAGATGAATAGCTGTGTCTTCTTGGTTGATACTCTGAGGGAGGAGACTTTTGAACAACAATGACTAAAGAGGAAAACAGCCTCAGAGTCTGCAGGGAGGGGAGGAAGCTGGGGGCTCTGCTGGGAGCCGGATTTATTATTTTTATAACAATGTGTAATTACAACAGAAAACCCACCTGTCACCTTCAAAAAAACATTAAAATTTAAGAAACAACATTCCCAGATACATAGAGTCCCTCTGAGGAAACTGTAATAAATTACTCTGAAAGATCTTCTTGAAATAACGCTTTCCTTGGCTTGGAGCTAAGACTTGGTAAAAATAAATAAATAAATAAATAAATAGGCATGAATTGTGGCAGTGAAGTGGTGAAATTGGTGATATGGGTGATAACCTACCAGCCAGGATGGGTGATAACCTACCAGCCAGGATGGGTGGACTTACATAGAAGTGGTGTACCAAATATGTGACCTCGTTCCTAAGGACATGAACTCGGTGTCAGAGCCTGATCCAGAAACTTAAAACTTGCGCCTCAGTTTTCTCCTCAGTAAAATGGGTTAGTAACTATTGCTTTGTGTGTGTGTGTGTGTGTGTGTGTGTGTGCGCGCGTGTGTGTATCAAATAATTTTACTGATTTGTGGAGGTAATTTAGGGGCAAAGCATTTGTTTAGCATGCACAACCTCCTGAATTCAATCCCCAAGTACTGCAAACAAATAGAAAAGAGTTAATTTATGATCAGCATTTAAAATGGTGATACCTTGCCAGGCGTGGTAGTGTACGCCTTTAATCCTAGCACTCAGGAGGCAGAGGCAGGTGGATCTTTGTGAGTCCAAGGCCAGCCTGGTCTACTACAGAGTGAGTTCCAGGACAGCTGCGACTACAGGGAGATCCTGTCTCAAAAAGACATAAATAAATAAATAAATAAATAAATAAATAAATAAATAAATAATAAAATAGTGATACCTGGTAGATAGGTGTGATAGTCACACCTGACCTGACGCTTTTTTTGTTACTGTTATTTAATCTGATTCATTCAAAAGTTATACCAATCCTCTCAGCAGTTCTGTAAAACAATAAATTATGCCATGTTATCAGTTTGTTAAAGGATAAAACTGTGATTCAGAGAGATTAAGTATGTTGCCCAAAGTCACACAGATAGAAATAGCAGGGGCAGGATTTGCAGCAATGTAGGCAGTCTGTGTGCCTCACTATGCGCTGTTTCAGTTGTCAGGTACCCAACTATCTCGGGTTTGTGCTAAGCAACTTTTCTGGAGGTAAAACCACGTTATTCAATGTTCTGCCCACTGTGCAGAGTCAGAGTAATCATACATATTTTGCCCGCAGACCAGAAATTGGAGGCACTGAGTGAATTAATTATCTGACATCATCTCCCCACTTAGGTCTGAGAGGACTTTAAACCCTATCTGCTTACACTAAAGACATGTCCAATACCAGTCAGACTCTCTTTTTCCCCCCTATTTCTGTTAGGTACCACTGAGTCGCTTCAGGAAGCGAAGTGGAGACACATGCCCTTCCTGTTGTGAGAAGAATTCCTAGATTTTACCACTCTAGAAACATCCTACTGAGTGAAACCCTGTCTTTTGGGGCCTGGAGAGCTGGTTCAGTGGTTAAGAGCACTGGCTGCTCTCCCAGAGGGCTGGGATGTGAACATGGTAGCTAACAACTGTCCGTAACTATGGATACAGGGGATCCGATGGCCTCTTCTGGGCTACACGGGCACCAGGCACACACTTGGGACATTTACATACATGCAGGCAAACCCTGGGACACATAAAATAAAAGTAAATAAAATCTGAAACTAACCAACAAAACAAAACAAAGCAAAGCGACTCTCCAGTGCATGGTCCTTCATTTCCAGCTCGTTTCCTTTCCCATCGCAGGAGCCATGCTGCTTTCTAACATAGGAAGAACATGCTACTGGATCCCATTGTCATGGCTTTGTCAGAGTACTTGGACCCTGAAGTATCTGTCTGGGTCACATGGGCACCTCTTGCCTGCCTAAGTCCCAGTTTCCTCTTCTGGAAAATGTGCACAATTATCATGGCCATAATTCTTTTCCTCATTTTTCCGGAGCACTGAACATGATTTGGGGCAGTGAGTGGAGTCTCAAGAATACTTAGGGATCCTCCTCTCCTTCTTCCTTCCTCTTCATCTCAAGCTTGAGTGATGCAAAGGCAATGATGTATCCAGGACAGGACAGGTTCTAAGCCAGATCCTGGGCTCCTGACGCTAAATCGTCCGTGGTACCGTTTGCAAAATGGCCAGGCCTCCTTGACCACCCCCACCTCCACGTCGGAAACCCCCATCCCATCAAGTGATGAAGGCAAATTAGATGAGGCCCTAGGGCCTTTGGGCTTTAACTTCTAGAATTAAAACCCCAGATTGTTATTGTTTTAAAACTGTGCATTTTAAAAGAAGTTAGGGCTCAGGAGGAGAAAGGAATTCCTTTCACCCGGAGGGTCAAAGGGGGTCACTGAGGGGACAAAAGATCAGGAAAAGGAGGAGATGGGGCAGAAGGCTGACATGTGGGCAGGGCCAAAGATCTGAGTCCTCCTCAGGGAGGTCTGAGGATGCATTCAAACATCCTCAAGTCAGTACCCCTTAAGATCAAGCCTGCCTTTCTGCCTCAGAACAAGGCTCTCCACCTCCTTTGCAAACCAGGGAGGCCTGCCCCACAGAGAGGGAGTACCAGAATGAAAAGAAATAGGAGGCCTCCTCTGTCAGCAGGGAGGAATTCCAGCTCAGCCCAGATCAGCTTCCTAACTCTCAGCAGAAAGGGGTCTAGCTCAGGGAGCCCACTTGGAGTTTTCTTGAGGAATCAGGACCACACACTGAAGTATGCCTCTGGAGGGCAGCCAGAGTCCCAGGCAGGTGAATTTGGACAGCCCAGAATAAATACTTCCTTATAGCACTGAAAGTGACCGATCCATCTGCCTTGTAGTGCATCTGCCTGCGTACTTATGGCTTATGTAGGCTGGGAGAGAGAAGAAGCCTCTAGACCTGGTGTCAAGGCCTTTTCCCAGCCGCTGGCTGGCTCTTTTCTGCTGCTTAGAGTCCAGGTTGGGTTGGAAGGGATAATTAATATTCATGAGCCGTGATCTCCACTTGAAGGGAGTGCCTTGGGGGGATAGTGAAATATTAAGCAAGTGAGGGATACAGTCCTAATTGTATCCTCTTTTCTTTTGAGCAGTAGTATGCTTAAAATAAAATGATGGATGGGCAAATCAGGGTAGTGTGCACATCTCACGGTGAAAACCTGCAGGAAACGTAACTGCTTGCTCGAACATGTGCAGTCAGACCCTCTCTAAGAGGGTGCAGACTGCTGACTAGATCTTGCCATTCCTTCATTCAGTTCCCATTCATTGTGACTGCTGTGTGGCAAGTTGTGTGCTGGTCTCAAGGGAAGCAGAAGTGTGCAAGAAAGGCCAGGAAAGTCTGGAATGTGCCATTGATAATGATTTCAATGTTGCTAAGTGGAAGTACTCAGATGGTGTAAGTCAAGGAATTTCCTTTACATGGAAGGTCAGGAAAGATTCCTTAAAAATGTGACACTGGTGCCGGGCGTGGTGGCTCATGCCTTTAATCCTAGCACTCAGGAGGCAGAGGCAGGCGGATCTTTGTGAGTTCAAGGCCAGCCTGGTCTATGGAGTGAGTTCTAGGACAGCTGGGGCTACAGGGAGACCCTGTCTCAAAAAGACCAAAAAAAAAAAAAAGTGACACTGAACCTTTGGGTATATACATGCACTCATGTTCAGAAATATCTGAACATGTATGTGTATTTTTCAGGGGGCTTTTTAGTTAATACATATCTATCCCTCTGCCTTTGTAGACCACCTAAGTTTAGTTATTTGTCTTCTCTCTCTCCCTATTTAACCTCCCTCCTCCCTCCCCAGTTTAAGACTCCAGTGGATGAATTTGCATTGAGGGACATCTCGGTACAAATGCTTGACCACATAGAGCTGATAGATATGACCAAATACCTGAAATCTGGTCAGGGGATGGGGAGGGGGAAGGGATCTAAATTTGATTAAGATCTATTATATGTGCTGCACAAAAAACACAATGCAAATATGGCTTGGAAGGTGGGAGAGGGGGCACAGGCATTTACTCTCAGCATTCAGAAGGTACGGGAAGGCAGATCTCTGTGACATCCAGTTGAGCCTGGAAGGGCAAATGGAAAGTGGACATATTTGAGAAATAAAGAGTAAAGGAACAGCAAAGACTTCAAGAATGAAAAGAGTGTCAGCATGGCAGACTACAAGGAAAGCTGAGCATGTAGCCTTGAAGGTAGAGATCCTTCAAGGCCCATGAGGATTGTGGTAATTCATCTCCTGAAGGAAGGAGAAGCTGACCTGTTCCTGTGTCTTCTGCTTTCTGTGCTCTTCCCTGCCCATAGTAGGCCCCTCTATGCCAGCAAAGACCTGGCATCACCAAATTGCTCTCTGTGGCCAAATCCAGCCCATCTGTTGACTGTTTTGCAGATAAAGTTCTATTCAGCACATCTATGTTCTTTTGTTAATATTCTGCTACTGCAAAGGAAGGGTACAGTGGTTCCAGTAGAGACTCTGTACAATCTACATAGTCAGATAGTTTCTGTCTATCCTTAAGCTCACTGCTGGCTGCTGAATGCAGGAAGGGATGAGTAGACAGCAGATAGAGGAATAGCAAGTTGGGATCCAGGCAGATGAGGCTTAGAAAGAGAGATGGAGGAAGGGAGAGAGAAAATTAAAGCAAAAGGCAAGAGAGAGAGAGAGAGAGAGAGAGAGAAAGAGAGAGATCTATCTCCCTCCAACATGGCACCCTGCATTCACACATCTGTATCCATCACCCTTGAATGAATGAAGAAATTGCTTCATGGACGTTTGAGTTTCTAGCATCCAGCTCCATCCAGCCACTCTCTTGCCATCAAACAGTCTGGTTCTCCAGAACCCAGATGGCTTCCCATAAGGGGTCAGAGAGCATCAGTCTTCCATCCCACCTGTGGAAGATGATCCCAGGAGACCCCACCTGCAGTGCCTCTTTTTCAGGGCCCCAGAACCCCTGGCAGCCAGGGCTTATGATCCTTTTCCTGCAGCTGATAAAGCAGAGCTCCCAAACATGTGAGTGACTTTGGAGAGAGTGACTTGCACTCGGTAAATATTTATGAAGCTGAGAAGCTACTGCAAGAGGAACAAACCTTCCCAACTGCCACAGCCTGAGCCAGGCTGGCTGCCACACAGGCCACTGACCCTTCTCTCCTGATCCTCACAAGCCCATGGGAAGGAGGAGACAGTGCTCTTACTGTACACAAGGGTAGATGAAGCCTTAGGGAGACTGTGTGGTTTGTTGAAAGCAGCCGATTATTAAGTAGTAGGGTTGAGATTTGAACTCCAATTTGCCCTGGTGCAAAATTAGAGTGCCTAGATACTCTCCCTAAGAATGCCAGGCCTTAAGAACATCCTCCCAGAGAATAGTCATAACATACTATACACAGAACAGATTCTTAACTCCATTAAACTAATTAAATTAATACAATGATTTTCTTTATTGAGTTCTTTTTTAGTTCATCTCATGGATCCTACATGTAGTTTAACTTTTTAAATTTTTTAAATCTTTTATTTTTTTTTTTTTTGGTCTTTTTGAGACAGGGTCCCCCTGTAGCTCCGGCTGACCTGGAACTTGCTCTGTAGACCAGGCTGGCCTTGAACTCACAGAGATCCACCTGCCTCTGCCTCCTGTGTGCTGGGATTAAAGGCGTGTGCCACCATGCCTGGCGGCAGTTTTACTTTTATACAGGCCTTCTAGATAAAGGAATCAAGAGACAAAGGTGTTAGATAATTAACCCAGGATTCTCATTTGCCAGTAAGTCTGGGTCCTGAGTTCTTGGGCTTAGCTATTTCATTTATGCTACATCTTCATCTTTAGGTCTATCTAATAAAATGTGTGCTCTGAGGAGCTGTAGTGCCTATCAATAAGCAACAAAGGAAAAGCGGAAACAATGCAAGAAGTAAAAGGAATCTTCACAGAACAAAAGAATCCCTGGGTCTCTTTAGGAAACACTGTCTGAAGTGTTTATTTACAGATCATCAAATACTTGACAGAATAAGATTCTGAAGGTTCACTTTCTATGAGGTGACCCAGATGAAGGGCCAAAAAGAAATTAGCATAAGGCAAATTTGAATTATAATAATTATTCAGGGGCTAGGTTTTCCATTTTAATTTTCTGGACAGAAATATAAAATGCCCTGAGCCAGCGTTTGCAGCTCTGAAGTTAATCTCTGCTCCTGGTAGACTTCTTTGTTTCCCAGAAGGCCACCAGTATGGGGCTCCTCCAAAGACAACTGGGAATGGGTGTGAGGATCTCACACAAGGATTTGTCTGTTTTAAGCACCTGCTGCATGGAAAGTTTTCTGTGTCTTATAGGGACATTTCTTGCAGGGCATCAAAGGTGACAACATGGTGGGATGGATGGGGGAAGCCTTCTGGAGCCCTGGAAAGCTTCTAGTTGCAGTGGGTGAGTCTGGGAAAGACTGCTGCATAGTCTCAAATGAAAGCAGTGGTGGTACTCTGGCCTGTGAAGGTCAGGACTGAGACAGGGTCCTTCTGTGGGGACAGCGGGTAGACATTGCTAAAGGAGGCTAAAGCAGGAACAAAACAGAGGGTCGGGGTGTCCGAGCTCCTGTAGCCAGAATGGTTTCTGGACAGAAGCACGGCAGGCTGGGAGCAGTGTTTTAAGATCATCAACTTCACTAAGTGGGATGCTCTTCAAGGGCCAACAAAGTACTCTTGGCAAGCTGACCTGAAGAGAAATCAGAGTGATGTTAGCTTTCAACACCACTCAGAAACCCGGCCCAAATTATCCATAAGTTTAAATTAAACTATCAACCACTGTTGGCAGGGCTGGGAGCGTCCTGGCGAGAATCATCCATTCAGGAGTCCAAAACCACGCACATAACTTGAGTTCAGCCTCATTACCCAGGAAAGCTCTGTGTGAGGGACTTGAATCTCTTAACTTTTATTTCTGTTGGTCTCTGTTGCTTTTTGCCAAGAGAACTCACCAATCGATGGACAGGGTGGACAGCTGTCCTGACCTAAAGCACGGGGGCCTCTTTCTGCTCTAGTCTCATATCCCTGAGTGTCTTTTTCCATGTGAGGAGTGAGAGCAATATTTCTTACATCAGAAGACTGGTATGAAAGGTCCTTTCATGCACTTATGAATGTATGCATTGCTCATCTAGTGAGTATCTCTCCCCATGCCAGTCCTGTGCTATGAACTCAACATATTATGTTGGCACTACTTAGGATAGAAAGTGATCAATAAATAGTAAATAGTAAGGCTATTAAAATACTAATAATGTTACTCACAGGTAAAGAGAGGAAACAAATTTGACAATCTCATTATTATTTGAGATCATGAAGGGGGTCCTATAAATAGCATGATTTGGGGCTGGAGAGGTGGTTCAGTGGTTAAGAGCACTGGCTGCTCTTGCAGAGGACCTGGGTTTGATTCCTAGCACCCACATGGTAGCTGACAAGCTGGCTCTTTCTGGAAATAACTCTCTTCTGATTTCCCTTCTCTGGTCATTCATTCCTGCACAGACTATTTTCTTTCTTCAACCTTGACCTGGCAGGACTCTTCGGTGTTCCATAGTTAGCACAATTCTCTTTCTTAATTCCCCACAAGAGCTACTCATTCAAACCTGAAGATTCAGAAGATCTGTTTTACACCAAAGTGCACCTGTCCCCTGCTCTCCCCTCGGCTTGCACAGACTAGGCAAACCCTTTACCACTGACCTGTACCCTAGCTTTGGCCTTTCCCTTTTCCCACAGACCTGTCTGTCTCATTGCTCTCCCTAGATTGGAGTATCACTTATATTCAACACATTGAAGCTGGCCAGGTTTCTCCTCAGCCCTTCTCCTACAGATTTTTTATGTTCTCCATTGGCAGCCCCACCAAGTAGTCAGACTTTAAATTAGAATTTCTGAATTCTCTCCTCTTTCTTTTTTCCTACATTTCATCAATCACCATTCCAACTTTAATTTGAAACAGTTTTTAACCAAAAAAAAAAAAAAAAAAAATCGGGGCATGGTGGTGCATGCTTTAATCCCAGCACTAGGGATGCAGAGGCAGGTGGATCTCTGTGAGGTCAAGGCCAGCCTGGTCTACAGGGTGAGCTCCAGGCCAGCTGGGAATAAAGGGAGACCCTGTCTCAAAAATACCAAAAAAA
>VZQC01000005.1:2611323-2735757 GCA_009823505.1 Rhizomys pruinosus | reverse complement strand
AAAAAAAAAAAAAAAAAGAGTAAGCTTGCATGCAGGTAAAAAGACATTTAATTAACTTTACATTCCTAAATTACATAGTATGTTGATGCATGTTTTGATGTACTTTTTTGTTTTTGTTTTGACATTAAAGGCATGTGTCACCACACCCTGCCTGATATACTTTTTTGAATGTGCTTTCTTTTTTTTTTATTAATTTTATTTATTTCTGTATGTGTATGAATGTACCGTCTGCATGCAAGTTTGTGCACCCGTGTCGTGCAATGCCACGGAGGTCAGAAGAGGGTGTCGGATTCCCCTGGAACTGGAGTTCTCCTGGAATTGGAGTTTCAGACGGTTCTCGGCCACCATGTGGGTGCTGGGGATCGAACCCGGGTCCTCTGCAAGAGCGGTCGGCGCTCTTAGCCGCTAGGCCATCTCTCCAGCCCTTGAATGTGCTTTCTAAAAAGAGCTTTATTCTTTCTCATAAATCTTAGGACTGAGGAAAATACAGACACAGACTTCAAGCTATAACTATAATAATATCAGTCAATATGATATTATTTTTACTAACAAACTACCCATCTTGACTTACATATAGGGACTTGGTCTTGGTTCCACAAATGAGGAACATCATTAGTTGTTTGTTTTTCTGGGACTGTGTTACTTCACTTAGCATAGGTAAGGTATCTTCTAGTTCCATCCATTTACCTGCAAAGTTTGTGATGTGGCGTTTCTTTATGCAATGAGATAAGGTAGAGTGTTGCTGGTCTTTAGAGTCAGACAGGCCTTGGTTTGACTAGAGACTTGCCCCCTGGCTGTCATTTAGCCTCCGGTGGCTTTGAGGCACGGAGCTTCTGGAGTTGCAAGGTTTGGTTCCATCCTAGGTCCATCACTTTCTGTCACCACAGTGATGAGAGCTACTTTGATCTCTCTATTCAAGCAGTGGCTGTCTTACTAAGCGGTTACAGGAAGCCGCAAAGGGCTTTATAGGTATTGTTTCATCATTAGTGCTCTGTAGACTCTTATTTTATCATCGTGTAAAAGAGAAGTCAGGTGCAAAATAAGCTTCTCCTTCTCCACCCCTGTACTCATGGTAGTCTAAACTCTTGAGGACTTTCCATGATTTGGGTGGTTATTTAGATTACCCTGTGGGACTCTCAGATAACCCCAAATTAAGTGGCTTTTGAATACCAAGCACAGTCCTAGGCTAGCTTCCTTTTGGGGAGGAAACCTAATTAACTAGTAGCTAGAAAGAACTGCAGGCATGCCACCCCCCAGGCAGAGAATTCAAAAGGAAGTGGATAACTGTGTAAATAGCACTGCTTTAAGGGGCCTTTAAGCCAATGCTCTTTGTTAAGGAAATTGATGGCTTTGTAAGTACTGTGTCTGAAGGGAGTACTTGAGCTGACTGTACCCATCTCGCCTCGTAAATTCCCTAATGGACTGTGGGCCTCCAGGCTGGGCCCAGCATTTTCTATCCCTTGCCAACAAAAACTCAGATTCCTCTTTTTAAAAATTAAAAATGTTTAGCCAAATAGAAGTTAGTGAGCTCGTGCCGTGGAACAGTGGCACAATGTAGCACACAAGGACTGTTTTCTTCAGGGAAATGGAAGTTCCGCACCTTTTACAATATTTTTTGTTAAAATGTTAGATGTAACGTTTGATGGTTTCTATATAGCTTTTTAAATTTTTTTTTTAATTTATTTATTTATGTGTATGAATGTACTGTCTGCATGTAGGTGTGTGCACCCGTGTCGTGCAATGCCGTGGAGGTCAGAAGAAGGTGTCAGATTCCCCTGGAACTGGAGTTCTCCTGGAATTGGAGTTTCAGATGGTTCTCAGCCACCATGTGGGTGCTGGGGATCGAACCCGGGTCCTCTGCAAGAGCAGTCGGTGCTCTTAACCGCTAGGCCATCTCTCCAGCCCCTCTATATAGCTTTTAATTTCTTTTTCTGAATATCTGGAAAATTGGTCATTATTTCAATATTGCTACTAAGGAAAAGAACTTGAAAACTAAAAGCTGCTGATCATCTTGAAGAAATCACCATAGCACCATTAAGACAAGTAACAACAACAACAAAAATAATCACAGTGCTTCTCAGAAAGAAACCTGTCTCCTAAGAAGGACTCCCTCCAGTATCTATGTCTATAAGAAAGATACGAATCTGGCAGAACAAGCCAATAGGCAAGTTTTGATTTTTGGAATCAAACTCGTCTGGATTTAATTCTTGATTCTGCAGCTGTGAAACCCCTAGGTAATGAATTAAGCTCTTTAAACCTCAATTTCCTTGCTATATGATGGGGATAATAATAGCTCCAACTACAAAGAGCTCTTCTAGGATTAAGTTAATAGTAGGTATTTTAAACATTTAATATAGAGCCTGACACATAGCAACATCATCCCATTATTCACTTAGCAAATGAGCTGAATGTAATTTTAATTAGAGAAATAGATGGTTCTATGGGAATACACGGGAAGGGCAGAGCAACTAGCCTTTCTAGGGAGGGGATGCTGAATAGGATTTCCAGAAGGCGAACCTGGTTAATCTGTGAGTCAAAGAGAAATGGGGCTGGTCACAGAAAAAGGAGCTTAGGTGCTGGACAAAGCCCTTGCACAGGTAGGGAGGTGAAGAACCTTCAAAGAGCATCCAGAGTGTTAGTCTGCATGGACTGGAGAATGGCATCCATTAGAAGTGAGAATGCCACAGAAACAGCCAGGGACAAGATCGCGCCTGTCAATTGTCATTACATCTGTCAGCAATCATTAAATGCATAATCCAGCATCTTCTGAGGCAACCGATTACATTTTCAGACTAAGTATACTTTGATAGAGAGCGTTTGGCCTTATGGCTCCGAGCCACTTTTCAGTTTTGACATCTCCCTACCTGTAGAACCCTTGCTCCACACATACTGTCCATGTTGGGTCCTAGTCTCTGATTCTATTGTAGCACCCTGTGGCCCATAGTTGGTCTTTTAAGGCATGCTTCCTCTATCTAGGACTAGAGGGGATGTCTCTGGCCTGTTCTGGAGTTTGTAGCTATCAGTGCAGTCTGCAATCTCGCCTTGTGGTTTGGGCAGACATCCCTTCCAATTGCTGGAAACTGACCTCAGAGCAGCCATTGCTTCTTGGAACATGTTTTGAATAGGAAGACTCATGATGATCCTTTTCTGATCCAATGGAGCAACAGTTTTGATTTCTATTTTCAAATATTCCAGTTAACTCTTTAGATTGAGGACCAATGCTCCCCTCCCTTCTTCCTCCCTCCCTCTTACCTCTTTCTCTTCTTTCTTTATTGGAAAGGAAAGATATCCATACATTTCTTTAAGGACAAAATGTATTAAACAATACAAATTTTATTTTATTTTTTTTTTCTTTTTTTTTTTTTTTTATTATTATTTTTTTTTATTAATTTTATTTATTTCTGTATGTGTATGAATGTACTGTCTGCATGCAAGTTTGTGCACCCGTGTCGTGCAATGCCGCGGAGGTCAGAAGAGGGTCTCGGATTCCCCTGGAACTGGAGTACTCCTGGAATTGGAGTTTCAGACGGTTCTTGGCCGCCATGTGGGTGCTGGGGATTGAACCCGGGTCCTCTGCAAGAGCGGTCGGCGCTCTTAACCGCTAGGCCATCTCTCCAGCCCCAACAATACAAATTTTAAACCATACAAATTAGGATGAACATAAAATCCTATTCCAAAGTGTAAAGATTATCATCCCCCTCACATAAGAGAAAGCAGACTTACCACACAGTGACCCTGCCTGCTGCCTGGCTCTTGCAGCTCAGAGCTTTGCAATATGTCTTACCAAAAGGGAAATGCAAGGGACCATGGCTTGAATGCCTCATCTGTTTGGACTTATCTGAGCCATATGGCAAGAGGATCTTCTTCAAGGCAAGCCAAACCAATCAGGGGCCAGGATGGGAGGGACCCAGGTCCACACTCTGGCCATTGCATGGGGATCTTACCAAGAATCCAGCACACTACCTTTGCCTTAGTCATGATGATGCTTTGCCAGACTAGGGTAACTGGCTTGGATTCATGTGGTGCCTTGATTCATCCTCTAGTACTTGACCCAGTGGTAGATATAGCATTCATTTGTCCAAAAGTATATCTTCGATGGGATCTCCAGGATGCTATAACAGAATGATGGGTTACTTGTTACTCTCCATTGAAGAACAGATAAACATGCATGTATATATTGACTTTCATTTCTATGCATTATTTTTCTTTATGCACACATACATGAATTTCTCATAGACTAATTTCTGTCAGACATCTGCATATTCCTTGTATTTATGCAAATGATCCTTTATAATCCAGTCAGGAGCCTTGGCCTCCATTAATTAATTGCATTATATTCAGTGAGATGCTGTCTGACTTTCAGTTGCTTCATTAGTGAAAAGAAAGTACGCGAGTTGGGAAAGCCCTGACGACCATTGCATTAGGAAACCGCCATGCGTTCATCCATCCGGGATCTATTTATAGACTGTCTTTCATGTACTAGAATCTGAATATAACAGTGGGCAAAAGCATGTATGAATATCTCTGGCGGAGCTGTTGTTCTATTTCAGAGAACATTGAACAATCACATAAACACTTGAAGAAGCAAAATAAAATTATAACAAGAATGTAGTAGTCTAGTGGTAGAAGAAAAAGCCAGAGTGGAGGTGAGAATTATATTTTGAGAATGTGATTAGAAAACCCTCATAGAGCAGAAAAATGAACAAGGTGGACATAAGAAATAAAACAGGAAGACAATTTGTGATGTGAGTTCTGGTTTGGATTTGCAATTAGAAAATGTGAAAACAAAAGTACTTACAATTTTTGACTTGTTTGATTATGTTCCATAGGATTATTTTATCAGATCATTATAGAAGCTTTCCAAAGTAGATAAGAAAATTAATAGTGCTTAAAAAAAATCAAACTGGGCGTGGTGGCACACACCTTTAATCCTAGCACTCGGGAGGCAGAGGCAGGCAGATCTTGGTGAGTTCAAGACCAGCCTGGTCTACAGAGTGAGTTCCAGGACAGCTGGAGCTACAGGGAGACCCTGTCTGAAAAAAAAAAAAAAAAAAAAAAAAAAAAAATCAAAGCAAGACGAGAGAGTAACAGAAAAATGATATATGTTATTGGGTACCAAGGAGTAAGTTAGTGACAGAGTTGAAGTTTAATTTTTGATGTCTGGTGCCCTATTCCATCTGTTTTTCATTAAAATCCTTCTCTCTGTTTTTCAAAACGAGCTCACCATCCACAGGCTTCAAAGATTTTCCTTTCCATTTTCCCATTTTCAGAATGAAAACTTGTTTGGCGATTAAAGGGTCAAAAAATCAAGAACCAAGTAAATTTTAGGGTGAAATAACTGAGGATTGTAAAGTTTTTTTTTATTTAACTTGTTTACTGTGCAGAAAGGGAGACTGCAGCCCAGAGAGGGAGGCAACCGTCTAAGTCAGAGGAGGTGAGCAGGCATCTCTTCCAGGGTCCCGCAACCCTGACTCCCTGGGAATTTCCAGGTTGCAGATTTAGAGAAAGTCTTTCTCTCTCTTTCTCGCCTTCCTTCTCTCCCTGTCTTCTTTCCTTCTTTCTACATTTGCTCTTTACCTCCCTCCCCTCCCTCTTTCCTCCTTCCTTTCTTACCTCTCCCTCTCCTTTTCCCCTCCCTCTCTTCCTTTCTTCCCCCTTCCTCTCTCCCTCCCTTCCCTCCCTTCCTCCCCTCCTTCCTTTCTTCTTTCATCCTCCCTCCCTCTCTTCCTCCCCCTCCTTCCTTTCTTCTTTCATCCTCCCTCCCTCCCTCCCTCCCTCCCTTCCTTCCTTCCTTCCTTCCTTCCTTCCTTCCTTCCTTCCTTCCTTCCTTCCTTCCTCCCTTGCTCCCATCCCCTCCTCCTTCCCCTCTCTCTTTCCCCTTACTGTATTCCCTCTTTGTTCTCTCCTTTCTTTTCTCTTTTATTTGACAGTCAAACCACATTCAAACCACCAATAGTCTCTTTATAGTGCACTGTCTTTTGTGACTCCCTTTTGGCTATTTTTGCACATTCTCTGCATATCCATGTTTGGATTGTTTTTCTTCCTTGCTTAGCTTGCCTTACCTAAGCCAAATTTTGTTTTATTATTTCCTGTCGTTACTTTTCTATGTCCGGGTCTTAGGAATCATTCACCCTCCCACTCACACCTATTCCATTCCCACTAATAATTCATATGGTATGAATTGTCTGTTCCCTCTCTTCCATATCATAAGATATCATTGGAACCCAAAATAGACTTGGAAAATCATTTTGGGCTTTGAATATTCTGGTCTCCTTGGTCTGTTGTCATTTATTCAGGTCATGATCTTTGCTACAATCTTTTTCAGGCCACTCAGATAAATAAACCAGATTCAAGGCAATGTCAATGCACCTTCAAGTTCTAATTCAGAAGACTGACAAATCTCTTTGTTAAATTTCAGTCCAATATGCATCCCCTTTTATATCTAGTTATTCCATTTGTTCTCGACACTAATTTATATGGGGCTGAGGTGGGGAAGACTGAAGCCACACAATGAGGTTATTGTGAGGGCCCAGGAGAGAAAGGCTAAAGTGGTGTCCTGCTTACCCTCCATGCTGGGTCTGAGTGTGGGCTTAGAGTAACCACATGCAGGAATTCTCTCCATTTGTTTCTGGTCTGCTAGAGAGTCACTAGCTATTATGAAACATAAAGAGCAATTGAGGGTCCATGTTGATTTGTTGCCAATCCTTGAAGGAACCAGAAACCAAGGCATAAGCTCCTCAGATTCAGCAGACCTACTTAGCATTTGAAGCTAGTTAGCAGAGTCAAGGCTCTTTAGGAGCCCTCACCACATGCCTTTTGTACTCTGGACAGATTGGTCTAGTTGAAGAGGTTAAGTGCAAGTTCTGGTGAGACCAGAATTAAATGAGGTCAGCAATGTGGGCTTGACATGAAGCCTTTGAAAGAAAGGCAGCATGAAGTCAACATATTTCTGTTCCAGGGGAAACATATGCCAACATAGCTTCTCCAAGCCTTTGTCCAAGCAACCTCATGTAAGCAGTTGAGGCTTAAGACACCACTAATGCCCCTCTTCCAAGAAGCTTTTATTTGGTTATAAAGATTGAGTACTTTGGGGGTCTTTTGCTGTTGTCTTTGTTTGGATGAATTGTTCTATGGCACAAAGTTTATTATGCTTAGATCCATTTAAAATAAACATCTGAATTTGAAAGTATATTTTTTTCTTGTTTTTCAAAAACTGAAAAAAGAAGTAATCGTTAGGAGCTGGGCGTGGTGGCACATGCCTGTAATTCCAGCACTTGGGAGGCAGAGAGGCAGGTGGATCTGTGAGTTCAAGGCCAGCCTAGACTACATAGTGAGTTCCAGGACAGCTGGAGCTACAAGGAGACCCTGTCTCAAAAAGACAAAAGAAGAAAGAGGAGGAAGAGGAAGAGGAGGAGGAGGAGGAAGATTCATTATGACAAAATTCTGAAAGCCACAAGAGAAAAACAACATGTTACATACATCAGAATTACAACTGACTTTTCAGTGCAAACCATGAAAGCAAGAAGAATGTGGAGCAAAGTATTCTCTGTTAAAGGACTATAGAGATGCCAACCCAGGTTACTATACCCAGCAAAAATGTCGATTATAGTTGAAGGAGAGAGAAAAATCTCCCATGACATAATCAAGATGATAGAATACATCACCAGAAAACCAACCCTTCAGAAAATACTTGAAGCAATTCAAAGGACAGAAGAGAGGAGCAACTATCCCCAGACACCTAGAAAGAGAAATTAATAAAAACATAACTGTAGAAGTAGAAACCGAGACTAAAAATGCAAATGGATAATAAGGTGAAAGGAAGCAACATGCATCTTTCAATTATAACCTTAAATATTAATGGACTAAACTCCTCAATCAAAAGACATAGACTGGGAAATTGGATTAAGAAACAAAACCCACCTAAATGCTGTCTGCAAGAAACCCATATCACTCTTCAGGATAGGCACCAACTTAAGGCGAAGGGCTGGAAAAAAATATTTCAAGCAAATGGTACCAAAAAGAAAGCAGGTGTTGTTATTTTAATATCAGACAAAATAGACTTCAAAGTAAAAGAAATCAGAAGAGACAAAGAAGGTCATTACATCTTTATCAAAGGAACAATGGGCCATGAAGATCTCACAATCATGAATATATATGCACCAAACTCTTGTGCACCAAACTTTATAAAGACAATTCTTCAGGACCTCAAGGCACAGATTAACCCCAGCACACTCATAGTAGGGGACTTCAATACCCCACTGAGTCCTCTGGACAGATCCATCAGACAAAATAAACAGAGAGACATCTGAACTGAATGATACACCAAATGGACCTCAGGGACATCTACTGAATATTCCACCCAAATACCAGAGAACACACTTTCTACTTAGCACCCCCACAGAACATTCTCCAAAATCTACCACCTACTGGGACACAGAAAAGAAACCTCAACAAATACAAAAAGATTGAAATATTTTCATGCATTCTATCAGACCACAGTGCAATAAAGCTCAATATCAACACCAGGATAAGCCCTACTATCTACAAGAACACATGGAGACTAAACAACGCACTGCTAAATAATGAATGGGTCAAGGAAGAAATAAGAAAGAAATAGAGCTGGGCATGGTGATGCACGCTTTTAATCCTAGCACTTGGGAGGCAGAGGCAGGTGGATCTTTGTGAGTTCAAGGCCAGCCTGGTCTACAGAGTGAGTTCCAGTACAGCTGGGGCTACAGGGAGACCCTCTCTCAAAAAGACCAAAAAAAAAAAAAAACAAAAAACAAAAAAAAAAAAAGAAGAAATAAAAGCATTCCTGGAATTGAATGACAATGATAATACAACACAACAAAACCTATGAGATACTTTAAAAGCCATCCTAAGAGGGAAGTTTATAGCCCTGAGTGCCTACATCAGAAAAACAGAAAAAGCACAAGTGAATGATCTAACACTGCAGCTAAAACACTTGAGAGACAACAACAAATCAACCCTAAATGCAACAGAATGAAGGAAAGTGATATAATGCCAGGCCTTATTCCCTCTGCTATAAAAGACAGATGATTTCCCAAAAGCTAACCCATCTTTCTAACAAATGTTTTGAAATACAGGTTAAGTCCACACATCGTTTGGAAGGTGAACCATTTCAGAAGAGCATGCATTGAAATTATTTGCATTTTCATTGTGCCCTAAATCAAGCCTATGGCCTATGACTAAAAACCCTAATGTCCCTGATCTACAAGTAGTTTGTACAGTTTCTTTAATAGAAGCTTAGCAACTCTAAAGGCTTCTCAGACTAATTAGTCCATACCAATGTCACTATGAAAAATCTAGGTATGCCCCTCCCAATGTTGCACCTCGTTAATGGATGACACAGTATTTAAGTATTTAATACTTAAATTGGGGGGGGGAGGGGAATGTTCAGTAATAAGGGTATTGTATTTATTACAAGTTCCAAAACTAGAATTTTCATTTTGTTTCTAATGAAACAAACAAAAAAAAGCTTCTTAAAGTTTTCTTTAAAAGCTTCACTGAATAGCTTCAGCCATTTAAATCTCAACTTTCCCATAGATAAAATGAAAGAATTGTTTTCAGCTCCAAAATCACTATCATAAAGCTTGTTTGACCATCTGTGATATACCAAACACTTATGTGCATTTACTACTATAAGTTCCTTGGAGGAAGAAGTCATGAATATTTATATCTACAGTTTATCATAGTCCCAGGCATATAGGAACAACTAAGTAAAAAACAGAAACAAAAACAAAAACAAATTCTGAGTTCTTTAGATTTGTTTGTTTTGCTTTCTTAGAACTGTGCATTTAAATATTTATTTATTACATTTTTTTTGTTCCTGGACAATATCATACATGTATAAAGTGTATCGTGATGCTCTCTCTCCCCATCCTCTCATAATCTCCCTTATATCTCTATATTTGTTACTTTTCTTGTTTCCATGATTAAAACATCATGACCAAGGCAACTCAGAGAAGGAAAAGTTTGCCTAGGCATAAGGTTCCAGAAGAAAGTCCTTTACAGGAGGGGAGGCAGCCTGGCAGCGGGAGCCGGAGCGGGAGCTGAGAGCTCACATCTTTAAGCAAGTGAAAGAAGAAGAGGGCAGATGTCGAGCCAAGCTAGGCTGTGAACCGTCAAAGCCCACCACCACTGGCATGCTTCCTCCAGCATAGCCACACCTACTGAAGATTCTATAACCTTCCCCAGACAGCACCGCCAGCTGTCCACTGTACAGATACCTGTACAGATACCTATCGTTTAAACCACCACAATCCCCATCAACGCCCCCCCCCATCAGTCATTTTTCCACAATTGCGACTTCACATTTTGTTTTAGAATCCATGTCATTTAACCAGGACCATCTGTGTTGGAAATGTCCATTGAAGCCTGGAGGTGGGGTCACTAGCACATCCACAGTGGAAGACAATGTCTTCTTTCTCTGAATACAGTAGCAAATGATTCAGTAGTGAGGAACAGGACACAATAAGGGCTTCTCCCTCCATGCCCGACTCCTATGTGCTCATTTTTGTGTAGACCAGTGCGGGAATTCTCAGCTCTGAGTTTGATTACAATGGCTGCGTCGTGCCCAGAACATGGCGTTTTGCAGCCCTTCGCCTTCTCTTCTGGCTCTTGCATTGTTTCTGTCTCCTCTTCTATGATATTCTTTGGGCCTTACAGGTGATGCTAGAAATGTCTTGTTTAGGACTGAGCACTCATTTGTCACTTATTTTGAGCAACTTGTGTACCCGTGAGCCTCTGCATTCACTACCATTCATTGGAAATAGGTTTCTCTGGCTAACACTGAGAGTTAGCATTTGTCTAATGGATGTAAACACAAATATTTGGAATGCCGGTTGACATTATGTACATTTAGTTAAACAATAGGATTCAATATCCCTGGAGGGCCTATAACTTCCCCATGGGTGACCTTTGACAAGATTTATAGTACCAGGCTTGAAGTCCCATTTGTGGAATCACCTTGCAGTCCAATCAGAGAGTGGCCATACACATAAAATTAAAATAAGGGGCTGGAGAGATGGCCTAGCGGTTAAGAGCCCTGACCGCTCTTGCAGAGGACCCGGGTTCGATCCCCAGCACCCACATGGCGGCTGAGAACCGTCTGAAACTCCAATTCCAGGAGAACTCCAGCTCCAGAGGAATCCGACTCCCACTTCTGACCTCCGCGGCGTTGCACGACACGGGTGCACAGACTTGCATGCAGACAGTACATTCGTACACGTACAGAAATAAATAAAAAAATTAATAAAATAAAAAAATAAGAAAGACCATCTTCAACCCTTGCCTCATTCAGCCTTCAACATTGTTAAGAACAGACATTACTTCTTTAAAATCAGTTTCATTTTTGCCTCCGTTGTTCTACTATGCTAATTAACCATATCCAGCAACTTAGTGAGGAGATCTCAAAAGGGATCTTATTTTCATAGTCTGGGAAACTCAGGCATAAGAAGGCAAAGTATATTTAAATTTAACCAATAATCAGAGTCAGATCAATAACTGAAGGTTCTGATTTAATGGGTAAGAACAGGTCACAATAAATCTATGTCCCGGCATTTGCTTATATTTTAAGGAGAACTTGTCTCATTTCCTCTAAATTTGGCCTTCAAAGTTGCAGTGGGCATAACAAGTAACAAGTTCTTTCTGTCTTTTTTTTTTTTTTTTTGGTCTTTTCAAGACAGGGTCTCCCTGTAGTCTCAGCTGTCCTGGAACTCACTCTGTAGACCAGGCTGGCCTTGAACTCACAAAGATCCTCCTGCCTCCGCCTCCCAAGTTCTAGGATTAAAGGCGTGCACCACCAAGCCTGGCTTTTGTTTTGTTTTGTTTTGTTTTGTTCTTTCTGTCTTAATTGATGTCCTCAGTATGCGCCTCAGGGATGCAGGTATATAGAATTTAATCACGATTCTCTTTTCAGATGAAAACTGAACACAAAGTCAATGTAGGGCTGACCAATTGCCTGTCTGGATGCAAAAGTCCATTTGTCTTGGGCTTTGGAGGCTAAGCTCATTTCTTCCGAGAGGAAGAGAAAGTTTTTGACATCTAAAAAAATCAACTGAGGAGGGTAGACTTTGTCAGTCCTTTTCACGGATCCTTGCTGAAGGAGCAGACTTCTAAATGGGCTGCCACATGTCCTGGAATGAATCTGACATGATGAATTCTTTTTTGCTAAGAGAAGATAGATTATATGGAGAGATCAGAATGCTTAGTACAAGGCTCACTATAAACCAATCCCTACTGGGGTCTGAACACTTTTTCCTTCATCCTAAGACAGTCTAAAGAAAATCTGCAGAGAGTGAAGAATCTGAACAGTATTTGCACTGGAATGTGAGCATCAGGGCCTCTGAAGTCTAGTCATTCGTTCAGTTGATTAATGTGTGTTGAAAGTTTGCTGGGTTCTCTCTTCTCTCTCTCTCTCTCTCTCTCTCTCTCTCTCTCTCTCAACCTTCATGGTGTCTCATAGATGATTTCTGGTAGAATACATATCTATCATCTATATATCTATCATCTATCCTCCTCCTTCTCCTCCTCCTCCTCCTCCTCCTCCTCCTCCTCCTCATCATCATCATCAGTTGCTTATACCCGGCTACTTCATAGAAGGCAGGGTAGCAGGGTGATCATTTGACCTACTGTCAACTTCAAATTCTTCACAGTAACCTGCTCAGTATCCAGCACAAAGCAGTCAAGTAATACCAAGTAAATTAATGTAATGAAAACAAGAAGGCCAGTTTTGTTTTATTGTTCTGTGGCTGCTGTCTTTGTTTTTCCTGGCCACACATTTGTATTCCATCCTTATTCTGTTCTCTTTAGTGCTTGGGGCAGGGGGAGTAAGGAAGGAGAGAGAATTCCCCAGATGAAGACTGGCAGATGGAGCAGAGAGCCCCAGGGACACTAGTAGCAAGACAAACTGGATAGCAGAGTCTAAGGATGTTATTCTTAAAAGGGACTCATGATAGCTTTGTCAGCAGAATGTTGGAGAAGACACCAGACATATTCTCTCTCTCTCTCTCTCTCTCTCTCTCTCTCTCTCTCTCTCTCTCTCTCATTTACTGTTACTCTTTCTCTCCTCTCCCTCTCTTTAAACATTTTGTTACATTTTTTGGATATTTAGTTAGTTAGTTAGTTAGTTAGTTAGTTAGTTAGAGTGTGTGCCAGGATGTATATGTGGAGGTTAAAAGAGAAATTGCAGGAGTTGGTCCTCTCTTTCCACGTGAATCTTGGGATTGAACTCAGGTCGTCAGGCTTGGTGGCAAGTGCCTTCACCTGCCGAGAGCCACCTCTTCTGTTTGTTCCCCTTTCTTTTATGTGCTAGCTCTTCTTTATCTTTTGATTCTATTTCTGCCTATTTCTCTACCGTCCACTTTTATCTAACTCTGTCCTGCTTTTCTTTCTTACCTGTCTGTCTATAACTCTGTCTATTCTCAAGTTCTGATTCCAATTAAACAGATTTATTGTGGTCATAAATCTAATCATGAAAACTAAACCTTTATAAGAATTTACCTCTGTTCCTATTTTCTGCTACTGGGGAGAGGTCTCTTTGCTAAGGAAATGATGAAGTCATTTTAGAAGGCAGATGTTATATCTCATTATAATCTCTCCTAATTGTCTTCATATTGGAAGAAAAGAAATGTGGTACGTAGTGATTTGACTGGAAATTCAGATTTCCATGTACCTGTTGCTTAGACATAATTTATGATGGTCCTCACTCTGAGAGTATTCTAGTTTTCTTTTTAATTTTATTTATTTTTTTATGTGTATGAATGTACTGTCTGCATGTAGGTTTGTGTATCTGTGTCATGCAATGCCGCAGAGGTCAGAAGAAGGTGTCAGATTTCCCTGGAACTGGAGTTAAAGAAGGTTCTCAGCCACCATGTGGGTGCTGGGAATTGAACCCAGGTCCTCTGAAAGAGCAGTCGGTGCTCTTAGCTGCTAGGCCATCTCTCCAGCCCCAGAGTTTTCTAGTTTTGATAACAAATTATACAGTGGCCTTTAGACATTGGCTAGAGACAACCTTTCAAGGAATCTAGAACCTTTCAGAGGAGCTCCAGAATGTGGTCCTAATGGCAACAGCATGATTAGTGTTATTAAAGTGAACATCTTAAGCAGATAGGCACCAGAGGGGGCATCTAGTTTTGCCTTCAAGCATTAGGCGTGTGATACAGAAGAGCTGATATAAGCCATTGAAAGGTGGCAGAGTGATCTCTTAGGAATAGCCACCAGGTTTCTCCTTACATTGTCCTACACTGAATGCCAAGAAACGTGGTCCAGTAAGCTTCTACCTTGGAGGAATTCTGTTGCTAGTCCTTGAGTGTGGTTACAAACAACCACAGATTTTAATTTTGCCAACTGAAAGAGAAACCTCTGTTGTTTGAATGAGGTAGGCGTTTGTAAATTCACCTGCTCTTTCATTGAGGATTTTTTTTTTTTTTTTTTTTTTGGTCTTTTCTAGACAGGGTCTCCCTGTAGCCCCAGCTGTCCTGGAACTCACTCTGTAGACCAGGCTGGCCTTGAACTCACAAAGATCCACCTGCCTCTGCTCCCAGGTGCTAGGATTAAAGGCGTGTGCCACCATACCCGGCTCATTGAGGATCTTAAGGTACCTAAGAAGCCCTTAAGAAACATTAGGATGCCTCTTGGAGTCCTATTGTCCTAACAGCCTTCTTGGTTTTCACTAAGATCGGAGACAAAAGAAGAATCATTTGATGTAGCACAGCACTTTAGTGACAGGGCCGAGACTAAAGCTGGTTCATTCATTATGCAAAACTGAAATCCTCAATGGAGTCAAATAAGTCCAGGTGGCACACAGGGATTTCTGTGGTATTGGGAAATGTACCCAGGACTTGGAAAGTAGAAGTCTGAATTGGATTCCTAAATCTGGCACTAACATACTGTGTGATCTGTGCAGGATACGGCTATCCCAAAGATGTATGAGACCTCAGTTTCCTTATGTGGAAGATCAAAATTATACTATTATACTTAAGTAGCGATACCTTCTTCACAATGTGGTTGTGAGTCTCATTTGGGAGGAATGAAGATGGAAGTGTTTGTGAATTTTATTGGGGTTTGAATTAACAAGCACAAAAATCAGATCCTCTGTACATATCCTAACTGTACAGTCAAATATTGTTAACAATAAGCACAAGATTGTACAGGAAATTTCTAGTGTTTTCCTCTCAAAATTCAAACACCGTGCCCATTGAACAGTCCTCCCATTCCCTCCCCCTCTGGATCCCTTCTTTACTTTCTGAGTTTGACCACTGATGTAAGTGGTATCATGCAGTTCTGAGCTCACATGACCAGCTCATTTACTTAGTATAACACTCCAGTTTCCTCTAAGCTGTTACATACAGCAGGATTTCCTCTTTCTGCTAAAGGCTGAAGAGTATTCCATTGTGACTCACGGCCATGGTCTCAACAGAGCATGTGGTTTTGGTGGTCTAGTCCATGGCTGCTGCTGAGAGCTGAGGCGAAGGAACACATACTTACTTACTGTCCCCCTTTCTGTGTCCATCTCCCAGATGAACCCAGCCGGTGCTATTTCCATGATGGAGATGGGATGTGTGAAGAGTTTGAACAAAAAACTAGCATTAAAGACTGTGGTGTCTACACGCCCCAAGGTTTCCTGGATCAGTGGGCGTCCAATGCTTCAGTATCCCACCAAGACCAGCAGTGCCCAGGCTGGGTTGTTATTGGACAGCCGGCAGCTTCCCAGGTAAGCTTATAGCCTCATGGGGGATACCTCTGCAGGCTCTCCAAATCTCTGCTGTGCCTCTCAAGGTGTCCACCTCAAACATGATGTCACTAGACATCACCATCAGAGCCTATCTTTAGTCACATGTGTGATGTTGGCACCTCCTCAATACTATTGGTAAAGGATTAGACATTCATTAGCCAAGGGGGAAGGAACATAACCATAATAAGGGTAATGGCTGTCCTCTTCGTCATTACCTGTTATGATTTATAGGTGAGAGAGAACTTCATTCTGCATATACCACTGGAATTCAAGGGCATAAGATCAAATCTATTTGAGAAATCTTAAGTTGTTTTGTCTGGGTGTGCCAAGTTGTATGCTTACTGAATTAATACTGTGTCTGTCAAGAATTTGTTGTGTAGACTTGGACTAGTCTCTTCAACTTTCTGGGTCCCAGTTTTTCTCCCCCCCCCTTATTTAAAATAACAATTGAACTTGATGTACTTCAAAGATCTTGCTAGTTCTAAGATGATGTGACTCATTCTATGGTCCCCTAATGCACTCTTTATAGCCATGGTTGTCACTTAGGGGACTGACAGCCTCTTTGAGGGAGTAAGAGTTTGGGGGCCACCAGAGCTTGTGTGATCCTAGGGATGGCTGTGCCCTCCCCAGAGCCCACTTTGCAATTATCCTGCTGAGAAAGCACCTGCCTTCTTTTGAGACTCCCATTTCCCAGAGACAGGGCTCAGTGCTTCCAACCATCCGGCCCAGTGGCCATTTCTAAGCCCAGTCTGCCTCTTGGCCTTGAAGATGAGCCACGAGTCCCAGTCATTCCTTTCTGATATTGCTTCTTTAGTTCAGGCTCAATGGGGTACACCAGGCTTCTAGATGACAGAAGAATAGAAGCTTGACCTGGGGTCCAGTGAGAATCATTTGATCAGGTATAAGGTAGGAACACACAGCCGCCTCATGTGTTCATCCTCACCTTTATGTGGGCATGTCTTCATCCCTTTTGCTTATGTTTACATGAATAGATTCTTTAATTACTTGTTTACTTTCATCACTGGATGCCCTTAGTTGAGTGAAAAGAACTGGTTCATAGGGTATCCTGGTATCTGTCATGTACTATGCCAGCTTAGGAAAGAAGGGATGTATTCATTTTCTTTATGTGCTACCTCTATGCTTGGTGAATTCACCTGTGTGTTTGCGCTGTGATACAGAACATTAACTGTTTGTTTAGCCACTTAGCCTTCCCATCGGACTGTCAATTCTTTAAAAATAGACTGGGGCTCCATTCTTCTCCCCCACCCCTGCCAAGAACAGTATCTAGATAAGGTTAGGTGCCAAACACACACACACACACACACACACACACACACACACACACACACACGCATGCGTACCTCCAGGCAATATCACTGAGGGAAGATGTTCAGACAGCCATTGTTTCTTCCTCACATCGAGTGTGCAGGAATTCCAAATTCAACACCAGCATTGAGTTCCTGGGGATGTTTGAAGACTATCACTCAAATGAGGGAATTATTAACACACTACATATCTCACATGTCTAGTTCAGGGAGTAGCTGTGTGTAAAAATCACCAAAGGTTATTGCTACTAATGAAACTAAAAGATAGAAAGTCTTCCCCAGTCTTCTCATTTGAAAAGAGACTTTATGGGACAATTATTCCAGTCTTCTAGGGAGAGGGCTGCCAGAAATTATGGCTGATTATCTCTTCCTAAACAAAAATCCAATCTAAAAACATCATTATAAATACCAGCTCTTCGATTTACTAAGAGGAGAGGAGGAAACAAAATCATCCTATTGAATTATTCATCATAACCAATTTTATTTTAATGAAATCGACTAGGTTCCATTACACTGTGCTTGGACATAATCTTTGTTACAAGGAGACTTGAGCTGTAACTAAATTTGCTGTAATGAGATCAGCTCACCGGCCTCTGCAGGGTCAGTGGAGAAAATTTGTGTGCAGGCTGGGTGCAGAGTCAGGAAGAGGCCGTCCTAGAGGATTCAGAACAAATAGGTTCCCAATTTACTTATCTGAAAGCAAATACCTTAGAAGTTATAACTCATCTCACCCCTTCCACACGCATGCACAAGCACTCTTGTGAACACACATGCACACACACATATGCACATAAACATAAATGCACTCATACAGACAACACAGTTTGCTTCATTCAGGGTAAATGCATTCTTGAAGTGGAATACAGCTCCTATATGACAACACAGAAAGAGGAAGAAGTGTAAGTGTGCTCCTCATTACCTTGTTCAGTGATTAGAGAAGACAAGTAGTTCATTTTCACCCTGTCAGGGCCTCTAGTGAAGATGCTGATGGCATAAGAAAAAGAGCTGGGAGACTCTTGAAAGTTGGATTTTAAGAATCGGATAGAAACCTGCACCCTGGGTCTCTCACCATCCTCCAACATAATCATCCTCTCCCTCTCCTTCTCTATTTACATCTCCCTCTCCTTATTCTTTTCTCTTCTTCATTCTCTCTTTTTCTTTCTCTCTCCCTCTTCCTCTTTCTCTTTGTCTGTCTCTCATACACACACACACACACACACACACACACACGCACATCCATATATGAATAGGCCTATAAGTGCTCAGTGCAGAGACTGCCCAAAATAAACACAGAAGAGTAAAGTGGGAAGAAGCTACTACTTTCTGAGTTCCACCACCCACCATGCTAAACACTTACATACTTATAGCCAACCGCTTTGCTGTTCTTCAAGGTTAACATTGTTTTCTACCTTGGAAAACTGGGGAACAGCAGTGGTCTCCCCAGAAAGCTAGAGGACATATAAATGAATAATTTAGCCTCATTACAAGGATTTCTTGGAACACCACAGTGGGACCCTGCAAATATGAAGCCACATCCAAAGTTCGACATTCTGGGTTCCAGGGAAATAAGCAGAGTCCTAGATGAACAGATTGCAGGGACTCACTGTTGCTGGAGTGTAATCACAATCTCTTTGGAACTGGGGCTCTTCCTGCCTATCTCATGGACCCTTACTCGTAGTCCTTGATCCTTGCTAGGACAGTAGTCATGACCTAGAGAATGGTGAAACGACCCCAGACATTCTCATTTCCTATTTACAATTCGGTTTGTCCTGCTCTCTGTGAGCCATTCTGCAATGCTGTAAAAACAATAAACTCAGATGTTTATTGGAGGTATGTACCTGTTCTGTGCTCCCGCCTGTGAGAGAACCCACAGAAGTATAAGACTCAGCCACTGACCCTGTGACTATGGAAGACACAGATGTGAGAACTCTGTCCCGAGCACAGCTTCATCAGAGCATGTCTGCAGGCTGTTATGACTAGTGAGAATGAACAACCCTCTGTGTGATATGAGCTTAGAATACCAATCTCAACTTGAGCTTTGATTTTGCATAAGCCTGCCACTTCTAATGATTTCCAGTCTCTCTCATCCATTTTCTCCAAAAAGGTTTCCCAAATTTGGTTACAGTAAAGCTACCCTGAATTCTGAGTTCTGTATCCAAATGTTATCAGAAGTATCAAAAGTTCCTGATTGTGTAAATGGGGCCGGATATCCTAGAATAAGAGGCATTCCTTGAATATTTGGGCCATGCACCTTTGCCCAGCTGGAATCGAGAAGTTCCTGTGACCAAACAGAAATGGAAAGGAATCAAGAGAATCAAGTTATCTCTCTTCTATGAACTTCAGAAACTGTTTAGCTTGGTTTAGTTCTAAGTGCTTGCAAAGATCCTGTCGTGTTCATACTTTGTCCCTGTGCATCACATTTCTCTAATGTTTTACACCAAGTCTGCCATCACACAATGTATAGGCCACTTGCTTCTGCCCTCACCCCATGTTTCTACTAAAGGCTATTTCTTCCTGTCCCAGCAGGCAGCCATGGGCTGAAGAGGAAGAGGCAATGCTAAGAGATGATCTAGAATTTACAGGGCAGGGGGTACTATAGACCTTTAGTCAACCAACCAGGTTATTTGGTTAAAGTCTTGAGAGAAAAACTTAGACTAACCAGTTCTAAGGTGGTAGTTTAAGGACCAAAGTAAAGAAAACTCTAAGAGTGAGATTTATCCAAGATGGAAAGGAGTATTGTGCTAGAATAAGCTTCTCATATTATGAGGCTTTCAGGATCCTTCAGGCTAAACTGTTGATTCTATAGACGTTCCAGTATGACAAAGCAGGTGGATGTTAGTCAATTCTTTTTTCTTTATAGTTGGCTCTGACTTTACATTCACCCTTTCTGGGGGGTGTATTAGTCTCTTCTTGTTGCTTTTTATGTTGCTGTGATATACCACTCTGACCAAAAGCAACTTGGCGTAGAAAGAGTTTAGTTCGTCTTGCTATATGACAGTCTATCACTGACGGAAGTCAGGGGACAAAATTAAGGCAGGAACCCAGTGACAGGAACCACAGAAGAATGCTTGCTCAGTTGTTTCCGTATACAGCCTGAGCCTACTTGCCCAGCAATGACACTGCCCACAGTGGCCTGGGCCCTTCTACATCAATTACCAATTAAGAAAACGCTTCACAGACGTGGCCACAGGACAGCCCAATGGAGGAAAGTCCTTACCTGAGATTTTCTCTTTCCTGGGTCCTTTGACATGTTCACAATACTTTATGACACCTCTTGCACTATAATACTCTGTATATGAATTTCTTTATTCTTTTGATTGAAGAGAAGGATACTTGCATCCTGCACTGATAAATGTGAAGGGGAGACTATGGACAGACAGTAATGAGGAAAAATAGAACTCGTTGTAATATTTTATATCTAACCTTAACACATGTTGATCTGGCTTTGCCTACTTAACTTCTAGTTTGGGGTGTGTGTGTGTGTGTGTGTGTGTGTGTGTGTGTGTGTGTGTGTCTTTTTTGAGACAGGGTCTCCCTTTAGTCCCAGCTGGCCTGGAGCTCGCTATGTAGACCAGGCTGGCCTTGAACTCACAGAGATCCACCTGCCTCAGCCTGCCAAATGCTGGGATTAAAGGCATGAGCTAACACGCTTGGCTTTAACTTCTAGTCTTAAAAACCCTGAGCAAGATACTTCTCTGTGAAGCTCAGTATCCACCTGTGTAAAATGAGAGTAACAACCCCATAGTGGAGATTAAGTTGGATAACATGTAATTCATAGACATTAAGGAAGCAGAGAGAACATTGAACTTTGAGTTTTTCTACTTGGCAGTAAATATCAATGATTTGTCTTCATTCTTATTAGGTTCCCCTATATTCTTTTACCCAGAGCTGACCACGTAGCCCTACACAGGAGAGATCAGTCAATATTTCATGCCAGTAAACATAATTATATCAGCTAGGATTTGATGCACATTCAGAACTGTATCAGGCACTTCGAGAAACTCTCAGAAAATCCAAGGCCTCTTGCTGCCCGCAGAGAGATTACTGTTTCATTAAAGGGATGTGTTTACCTGAAACAGTAGTCAAAGATCTGAGAGTGTGAAATCCAGAGGAGATTCCCTACAGAAGAAAACACACTGCTACCAGTTGACTCAGCCAGCAGAGATGACAGCCAGCATGCTGCATGAAAAGCCCTTTGTCCACTTTTACAATGCCTAGGACAAATCATAAAAGCAACATTTACCATGTTCCTCTGGGCTCAGGACCAAGTTCCTTGAATCTTATTAAAGTGACTACAGTAGCAGAAATTAATGTTCTCAATTTACAGATGGGGACGCTAAGGCTTTGGGGATCATGTCTGGAATTCCAATAAAGTGGAACATCCTCTGCAGCACCCCAAAGGCTGCCACATTGCTTGCCTTGCTGCCAAAATCTCCAAACTTCAGCCCCTTCTTTTAAAAAGAACTTTCTTATTCGAATATTTTCATTGTACTGAGTGATGGGTTTCAGCATTCCAAGAGGATCACTCACTTTGACCATGTTCCCTTTTCTCAGCCCTCTCCTGCTACTCATCTTCCTTTAACCCAGATAGTGCTGCCTCACGTTCTTAAGTTAGGCAATGTATAAATAATACATGTATACACAAACATATATATGTAATATAACTTAGGATCCACATATGAGAGAAAACATGCAATATTTATCTTTCTGAGTCTAGCTTATTTGTCTCAATATGATTACCTCCAGTTCTACCCATTTTCTTTCTTTCTTTCTTTCTTTCTTTCTTTCTTTCTTTCTTTCTTTCTTTCTTTCTTTCTTTCTTTCTTTCTTTCTTTCTGGTCTTTTTGAGGCAAGGTCTCCCTTTAGTCCCAGCTGGCCTGGAGCTCACTATGTAGACCAGGCTGGCTTTGAACTCACAGGGATCTGCCTGCCTCTGCCTCCCAAGTGCTGGGATGAAAGGCGTGCTCCACCATACCGGCTCCATCCATTTTCTTAATGGAAACTTATTGTGTGCACCTCATATAGTGCCCTTACATACTAGGCCAGGCATTGTGCTTTCCAAAGACTCTTCTAAAGTGTGCAATAGCATATGGAAATATATTAAAAAAACAGAAGGAATGATTCAAGTTCTTACCCCTGCATGTAAGACAAATTCCTTAAGTTTTGGAATGTATACTTAATTATTGCTGGAGGATGGGAGAAAAAGAAAAGACGAAAAGCACAATTAGGATAATTGTGGACTGAAGAAGAAATTTTGCACAATCTATGGTTTGTCAGAAGCCATGCACAGGAAACCCTGACATGCCAGTAAAAGAGAATCGTAGGATGTGTGCATTCCTTGAAGGCCCCCAGCTCTGAGCCAGGGTGAGGGACAATTCATCTGTGCCTTCTCTATTGCTGTATGCACAGAAAAGCACTGGATATGCCATGGTGTCTCTGGATGCATGGGTAGGCATTCTTTCTATATTTGGGCTGGGCATGGTGGCACAGTTTGTAATCCCAACACTTGAAGACTGGAGGTTTGGAAGTTCAAGGTCATCCTCAGCCACATCGTAAGTTTGAGGCTAGCCTCAGTTATATGGGACCCTGTCTAAAAAAATAAGTATAAGGAAATGGAAAGGAAGAAAGAAAGATAGGAAGAAAGGAAGAAAGAAAAGAAAAGAAAGAAATCTTCCCATACATACTTTGAAGTGCTTGCACCGAGAACTCCAGAGAGACAGGTTCCGTGGGAGTGGATGCTGAGCTGCATCTAGAAAGGAAGAAGGTGAGGGACAGGACAGGGGGAAGAGCGTGCTAGCAATAGAGACAGAGTAAGGCAGACCAAGGACAATGACAGAGATAGAGATAAAGGCACACCTAAAGCAGCCAAGGAAGTGATAAGTCAAGGGAAATGAGCCAGGAGCACTTCCCAGTGCGCTGCAGAGGCTGGGAACGTAGACTTTATCCAGAGGGCTGTGAAGGGCTTTCCTGAGGCTTTAACAGGAGGCAAACCTGGCCAGATGTTAAGACGAGAAGAACAGCAGTACTGCCTTCCGCACACCTCCTGAATGCCAGAGACCGTGAAGCACATTACTTCCCCTGTATTTCACAACCACCCTCCTAAAGTTTTGCTTCTTCTAGCTCTGAAAATAAAGATGCTGAGTCTCCGAGAGATGAACTGCCTTCCCCAAAACATTTTTCTTTCTTCTTTTCTATCTCGCTCTATGTGTTAACATAAAAAACATCTTGACTTAGATAGAAATGTTACACTGAAAAAACATTTCCCCAAGGCTACATATATAATAATATTTGCAAAGAGTAGGAAGAAATCTTGGCCTCACTAGCTAGTGCTGAGGAGACCATTCCAAAGGCTGTCTGCCCCTTTCTTGCCTGTTGCTGCCTTCAACCGAAGCATTCAACTCTTCTCATTAGTGGAATGGGGCAGCCCTTGCCAGTGGTGTGGAAGGAACACATTGAAACCCTGGATCAGATAGAGTCCAAGCACTTTCCCCAAAGGCCCATGGGATCTGCTTTCTCCTGGTGGTTTCTGAATAATTTTTCAAGAACACATGTGCAAGTCATCTAAGGAGACAGAACAGAAAGTACCATGGCCTGTTACAGCCTGTCCCACTCATATGGGGCACCTAAAAGCCTCTCCAGGACAGTGAAAAACAGAGAGCTGTCACCACCCCAAACCCGTCATGGAAGCCTTGGGCCAGAAGAGACTTTCAATCTAATAAAGCCATGAGATCCTACGGGATTTCTTCAAAGGGATCTTCCAGATTCTGTTGCTACCCTTTCCCCTCTACATCCTCCACCAAGTCCCTCTGTCAATAGTCATTCTGTACAGTAATATGCCAGATACTGTGACTGACCTTGGAATTTCATCTGAAAATATTTGAATGATCACAATTTTGAAAGAAGACTAATTGAAATTTGGGATTAGATCAACCTAAGAGTCCATCCCTTCCTAGCTGTATGATTAATTGGTCAAGTCAGTTCTCTATGCCCCAGATAGTTTTTGCTTTTCAAGGCAGGCATAAACTCTACATGGAAGATGCTCATCAACAATAAGAAGCTTGCTTTGGTCATGTGGTTTGTTCTTGGTGACAACTGATTTCACTTAAGATTTGACTTTAATTTAACAAATTCCCTATGCCTCCCCATCCTTCCATCTGTCATAAAATGATTCTCATATTCAGGTGGAAGATCGTGGAATTGCGTTCTCATCCCCATCCTGTCCAAAGCAACATTTTCAGTAATGTGATGACTTTGAGATATATAATATAGGTACTATCTTCAAGTAGGAAGCTGTGTCCCATGTCACAGAAAGGATCGTGCCATGGACTCTTCTATTGAAACAAGACACATGTTGGTAATCTGCTCTGGTATATGGAGATAACCTTATAAGGGAAAGGGAGAGTGAGCTTGTGAGGGAGGTTATCTGTGAAGATATTTCTTTTTACAGTTAAGCATTTTGGAGAAAATGAAAAGGTGTATTAAGGCTCCATTGTTGTGTACAAAAAAACCTGAGTTTTTCAGCCAGAAAGATAAGATAAATTTGTCACCTGTGTGACACCTTACAATGCAACTCAGTTTTTTCTACTTTTCAAAACAGGCAGCCTGTCCCCCTCCGTGTTATGGTCACAAGGATCCCATGAACTAACACAAGTGTACGAGTTGTGCCTGCCTCTTACTGGACATCCAGTCCATGTCAGGTGCACATAAACTAAGCCTGAAGGGGGAGCAGGAAACAGAAAGAGAAGGAAGTGACCGAAGGCTAGCCCAGCATTTGAAGGCAGGCATTGACCATGTATTAATTGATCAGGCATAGCATAAAGTGCAGACCCGAGGACCCTATTTGGAAGGAGAACCTCTCGGAGACACCAGTGGTCTCTTGACCTGAAACCCAAGAAGGAGCAGAGCAATGTGGCTTGAGCTCTGTCCGCTGGCTCTCTGAGAAGCCTAGAGCCTTTCCTCATGGTCCATCTTTGAAGATTCCTAGGCCTCTGCTTATATTCTCCATCCAAACTGACCTACCCTGACTGGTTACCTTTATTTCCTTAATCCTCTTTTTTAAACCTTAGCTTCAGGACCAGACACTCTTTCCATCCTTGCTTTTTTTCAGGTGCCCTTGCGATCCTTGTCTTTCTTTCTGATTTAATTCTCTGTGTGTGTTTCTGTCTCTGTCTCTGTCTCTCTCTCTCTCACTCTCCTTTCCTCTTTCCCTCCCTCCTCCTCTTTCTTCTTTCCTTTTATTTTTTTCTCTCCTTTTCTTTCTCTCTTTTTTTTTTTTTGTATTATTGTTTTGTTTTAAGTGGGGTCACTGGCATGTAGCCAACATGGCCTTTGCTGTGTAATTTAGTTTCATGTTCTGTACCCAAGAAACATGCAAAAAATGTAAACAGCATTCATTCTCTGGGGGCTGCAGTGCACTTAGGAAGCAAGAGCCAGCCAGGCTTGCTGAGGCCGCTGCTTCGACGGTATTGAATTATGTCCCCCAAACCACATGCTCATTTCTCTAGTCTGAAAGTAAACTTTCTCAAGCCAGGCCCAAAGAAGTGGCTTCCGAAGGGAGCTGGGATTTGGCTGGGCACAGGATTTTGTTTTTATTTGTTTGCAAACTCATTGCTTTGTGTTTGTTGTCGTCTCTTAACCCCACTCTCTGTCCCTTCCTATTCTTACTTTTCAAAACTAGTCTGGATGTGTCGTCTGTAGAATCAGACCCAAAGGACTTTTCTACCTCTCCTACCCCTGCCGTGGGTTTCTTAAAACACAGTTCTTCAACCAGTCTTGAGCAGTTCTGGATACATTTGAGCATATTCAGTTTCTAGGGAGAAGTAGCACAAGGAAAGGTAACCCTGTTGAGAAGCACCAGTCTGCATCAGACCATTCTGCCTGCCCCAGGACCCTTCCTCAAGCTAGATCCATAGGTACAGTTGGTAGAAAGGGACATTTGATTAATTCTTCCTTCTGAGAAGGCATAGGCTTAGATGAGAACTGATCTGCTCGTTAGCACTGCTGCAAGGAAGATGGGTGTTACCTGGGTGATACCCACACCTGCAATGCAGCAGTGTCAGCAGCAGATACATAAATAGACTCTCAAAGCAGGGCAAACCAAGGAAGGAGATTATTGGACACATACCAAGGAGATAAGGTTGGGATTATATTTAAAGGAAAATAAAATTGTGTCATCGTGGAGAGCTCTAGACCAGCCAGCTGCCCAATGAAACTTCTCATGTTGATAGATATGTGCTATATGAGCACTGTTTTATACAGTAAGTCTTCAGCCACCCCCATGGCTTAAAACGTGGCTCATAAAACCAAAAAGCTAAATTTTAAATATTCATTCATTTAAATTTAAATAAATGGCTGTATGGAGAGTGTGGGCTGGCCTATATAGACAGATATCACGAGGATTCAATGAAACAGCACACATGGGCCTCTTGGCATGTAAATCCATTGATCAAGTTAAATCCTTGGACATAAACCATGTAGCAGGCATCACAGTGCTAAGAAGCACTGTCATGCTCCCAGTATCCTTCAGTTGCCAATAGATTCTGAGCTAGGGCTAGGATTCCCAACCCCGTCCCCCAGCCATGCTGGGCCCCTGTTTGCCTTGGGTCTGTACAACTCTCGTACTTGCTGTCCTAAGTGCACTGTGCGATGGTTGATATGTGCAACGACATTTGGTGGTGTCCAGGCGACGCAGTTTCCTGGTTTTCATCTACTTCCTCCGGCTCTTACAGTCTTCCCGTTTTCTCTTTCTGGTAGGTTGACCAGACTCCAGGGCATGGACACACACTCAGGGGCACTTAGGAGGTGTAGATTGGGATTGACAGGACTTTAAACAATTAAATAAAAGGATAGATAATAATGCAAGGCATGCAATCTGGGGAAGGGCAGTGGGGGGGGGGACTGCAGAGGGGGAAGGGGGTCTGGAGGTGATCAAAATACATAGTGTGAAATTCCGGAATCACTAAAATTAATTTAAAAAAGAGGAATTAACTATGTAGTGTTAATGGCCTGCCCCCGCCCCAGGCAGGAATGGAGAGGCCCTCACAGCATCCCACTCTAAGGGGCTGAATAGGAGGGTTACATCTGGCTCCTGATCCCCCATTTATTTTATTTTTTTAACTATCCTTTGCCATTTTCCCCAAGATCTTTTAAAAACACCTCCCTCTTTCTCAGAATAAAGTATTATCGACTAATCATTTTATGATTGGAAATCTTAAAACTTCCACCTGCATCTATTGTCATGGGAGAATTTTTGTGTTTAGAGTCCATTTCATTTATTCATAGGAAATACTGGTCTCTGTGATCATTGGTCTGTGAATCTTTCAGTCTGATTTCTCACAGCCTATGAAATCTCAAAGCCTGATAGCAGGTGGGAACTGATACAGTAGTTACCAGTTTATCTTTGTAGCTTAGGGGGCAGGTTTCAGAGAGAATAGATAACTGGAGATCCCTGGATGTGCCTTGCAGTTTTTCTTTCCTTCTCTTCACAGACACCATCACTGACTCCAACACTTTTGAAGACTTAGCCACCATGCTATCTCTGGGTCACACATCTCTTTTCACATGTTCCCTCCTCTATCCACTTCAGTCCATGTGCTCCTGTAACTCTTCTGCTGTCTCACGATACTTCTTGGTATCATCCACCAAGCCTAAGAACATAAACCACCTCTTAGTTTGCATTACAATTCATGCTAAATGAAAGATAAGCAGCTTAGAATTGGATTCTACCTTCTGTCTTTAGGTATTTCTGGTGTCTAGCATAGCATCTCCATACTTGGAGGGCACTCAGGGAAAATATTTCTGGCTTTATTAAGCAACACTGTTATAAACTACATGGGCTGAGAATTTGTCCTTTGTGACTGGGTTGAATAGATAAATTGTACCTGAAAGAGTTCTGTTACGTGTTTAGGTCATAATTCCCTGTGAATATCAATGTGACAAGAGTAGTGTGGGCCTTCTGAGTCACCTGGTTAATCCATCACATTAAAAGGAGGAAGGGGAAAAGGAGACAGTTCAGTGTCACCCTGAACCCACCTCAGGCTTGAGCACTTTTGATCCTCTGTGCTCTGGAATCACTGCCTACCTCAAAGCCTGCAGTTTTCCTTGCTACTCTTTTGCTACTGTGGGTGTCAGCATCTGGCATATCATAAACTCATGATAAATATTTATGGGTGAACATCCCCTTTACCCAGATAGTAGGAACTGGATTTTAGAGGTTAAGATTTAAAAACAAGCTCTGCTCTGCTCCTCTGCCTTCTGATGTTGTACAAACGTCAAGGTCTCATGGATGCCCCTATGATCAATTTCCTCCAGACTGACAAACATATTAAGAATGTCTTTCCAAATTCTGAGTCTGGCTCACCTTCAGAGTGGTCTCCCAATAAGAGGCTAAGAATAAAAAGGTGGGAAGGAGTAAGAGAGAATGAGAGAGAGGGAGAGAGAAAGAGAGAGAGAGAGAGAGAGAGAGAGAGAGAGAGAGAGAGAGGAGGGAAAGGGTAATATGGGCTAAGAGTTAAAAGGAAGAAGAAAATAAATGGCTATGGTGGTTTGAATGAGAATGTCCCCCATAGGCTTCAAGTATTCAGACATTTTGTCCCCAGTTGGTGGCACTGTTCTGGGAGATCTTAGAAGGTGTGGCCATGCTGGAGGAAGTAAGTCACTGGGGGCAGGCTTAGAGAGTTCAACAAGCCTTGCAATCTCCAGTCTCTCTCGGCTTCCTGTATTCATTGGAAGATGTGAACCTCAGCTTTCTGTTCCAGCCCCTGCCACTATGCCTCCCCGCCACAACGGACTCTTAATTCCCTACACCATAATAATGAATGGCAGTAGTAATGACAAGTAACAATAAATATTGATAACCATATGAAAGGTTCTCAAAGTGAGGACTGTGTCTCAGGAACTCTATGCTGTACTTTGTCTTTTAAAACCTGTGGCTATGATTTTCACTACAGGGAAATAAATTAACATTCAGAAAGAAATTCTGCAGTTGTCCCAGGGGTAAGGCAGGGCAGTTTAGAATTTGAATCGAGAACTGTCTCTGGAAAGATCCCGGGAGCAAGAAAGAAACAGAGTAAAGAGGAAATGTATGCTTTCTACTGTGCATGGCCCGTCTGCACCTTTGTGTGTGCAGAAGCTCACTGAGCAGTAGCTCTTCAGAGTAGCTTCCGTCATGTCATTCCGCACTGGAGAAATATAGACTTAGCAACCGGTTCTACATCATGCAGTCAACAAAGGGCAAAATCTCAGATTCCAACCCATACAACTTTGATCCCAAAATATGTCTTCTGCTCTGTGGAAGAATGAGGAAAGCGGCAGGTGCAGGAGTTGTGGGGAGTTCATCTGGGAGATCCTGAAGTGTTCGGCCCAGGTTCCCCTGTTATGCACAGATGTGAGCTGACCTCGCCAACACTGGCACTCAGGAAAGCGTTGCTCTAGACCATTGCCATCACTCAGAGGATTCTGCCAGTCTCCCAGAAAACACACAAGCCCTGGAACTTGGCAGGAAAAAAAAAAACCTCCTTAGCTTGCCCATCACGGTCCCTATCCCTATCTGAAATCTGGAGGGCCAGGCTAGAGAGTAGTGACTGCTACCCTGGTCCTAAAGACTCCTTTTTCAAGCTGGAAGGTCACTGGGACTCTGTCATCAATTCCAGCAACTCCATCCTCTGGTCTTTGCATATATCACTCAAGGGCATCCTTTGGTGTCTCATCCCAGAAGAGATGAAGCTGCAGGCAGTTCTCTACCTCCTTTTTCAAGAACAGAGAGAAAAGAAACAATTACTCAGCAGCCATAGCATGGCGTCAGAGGACCCAGAGTTCTGCAGTAGGGAGCAGGACCCAGGAAGAAATATCTTGGACCTGACTGTCTTGGCATCTGGCGAGGTTCCCTGCAAGCATTTTGGTTTGTCCTTCATCTTCAATACAATTTGTATCACATGATCTTAATTTGTGAAGCTGGGAATGAGAATGAAGGGGAGACAGAAGAAAACAAAAACAACCTGGAGACTCTTAGTTTTATGAACTTGAGAAAATCTTGTTCTTTCGTGACAGATGTTTTTAAGTGAAAAATCACTCCTTTGACCTTTCTGAATAAGCTGGTGTGGTCAAGCCTGCCATTAACCACTGCTCAGCTATTCCTAACCAAGGGTTTGGGTGACCAGGAGCAGAGCTTGGATGTGGTCATTGTCGTCCTCATTAACCCATGAGCATCCAAAGAAAGGTAGAAACGAGGGTAGCTTCCAGATACTTCCTTCATCTGAGCTGGGTGGTGGGAATTTCTTCTGTAGAGGTATTGTCTTCTGTAGATGGCTTTGTCTCTCTCAAATCTGATAGCCAATGAGAGCACCTTTGTGATGAAAACTAACTGGATTTTTAATCTTAGCCTTTGCTAGTGAAATCTCAAAGAAGCAATCTTGGGGTATTGATGCAGAGCAGTTGGCATTGCCCCTTCTGTCGTCTTGTGGTATGGAAATGGAATTTTCTTTTCAGTGCTTTCTTCCACTAGCACTGTCACTACCCCCAGGCTCTGAAATGAAATCCACCATGGTTCTGGATTCTAACCTGAATTAGGCGATGCCACAGAACACTCTGATACTGCTGACAGCAACACTGCTTCTTTCTAGTGAGGACTGAACTTTCTGCTTGAAGCAAACAGACCCTTTTGATCTAACCCAGACTGACTCTATGCTTCTTTTATAGAATGACCTAGAATTCTTGAAATTTCCTTAATTGCTTTCAGTGTAATTCTAAAGAAGTGCAATTTGAAAACTTGGAACGTGAACAATGTATCTTTCCCACCCCTAAATAGCATGGATGCAGCAAGGTTCAGCATCTTGAACACCATGTGTTTGCTAGTGACAACATCTGGGAAACCGGCTTTGTCATAGCCCAGTTCTTTTTCCCCTTTTCAACCCTCCTTATATCCGAAGTCCACGTGATGTGAAGAGATTGCGCTTCAGGGCTTTGGACTTCAGCACCTTGCTTGTCCATTCCCATCCCTCAGTCTTCTTGACCTCCAAGGCAGAGCCAGCCGTTTCTCTATGTGTGTCTGCTCACTTAATTCTCCAGTCTCCTGTTTCCATGAGTTTGGAGTCTATTTTAATACTTTAATATGGCAATTTTTAAGCTCGATTGGTATTTTCCTCTAGGATTCATTTTTCTCATAGGAATAACAAACAGCACAGAGCGAAACCAATGTGTGAATAAGTGAATGAATGAGACTAAATAAGAAAAAGGCTTTGTTTTCAGCCAGAAAAGGAAACATAAACCTGGATTCTTTCAGAAGAAAACTGACATTGTTGGAACTTTTGCCTCTCTCTGTTAAGAATATAAGGAAGTCCCTCATATCTCCCTGCCCCTGTCCCCACCAGCTTCAGGAAGTGACATATAAGCTCTAGTGTCACCCACCAGCCATCTGCCCAGGGATTCCGTACTCCTCTGCCTGTGAGAGATTAGGTAAACTGGACGGCAGTCTCCAGATGTTAGCAGTTCCTGCTTCTTTTTTTCCCTTGCTTTCTTTTCAACAACAATAATAATAATTAAAACAAACATAGGCCTTGTCCCCTACCCGCACCCCTGAAATTACAAACAGGTGGGACTAGTTGCCCTTCTCTTCCCGTGCAAGGGCCTCCTTCAGTATAGCCCAGACACTGACCCTTGGCAAGGCCTGCCTTTCTCTGAGCCACCCAGCCATGCCAGCTGCTTTGTGAATTGGTCCTGGGGCTCCAGTAAGAGATGATAGCCATACCACCAGAGGTCCCAGAGCCAGGCTTCCCTCTCCCCACCTCCCACCCCGAAGCCTTGGCCTCCAACTTAAATGGATGTATTTTGGAGAACTAGGTGGCTTAAGAGATTAGTAATGAGATCCCAAGTCTTTCAGTGCTAGGTCAGGAGTTCAGAGGCAGGCCTGGGTGACTGGTGAATGGCATAATTAAGGAGTAGGGGGCAGCCTGGAAGGGCCCCTGTGAAACGAGCCTGGACAGGCCTTAGTTGTCAGCCACACAAAAGCCCACCACCACATCCGACACTAATCACTCTCTCTTGTTAGAGGATTTACTAGCCCGAGGAGCCTGAACCCAGTGAGTTCTAAGTACCAGTGTCCAGTGCTGGCTCTTGTTTGTAAAGTGAGAGAGCACACCAGCCCCATGATGTGGACATATGAGAGAACTGGCATTTCATGGGCTGTAAGCTGGAGACCACCATCATTTTAATGATAACTGCCACTGATGTGATTGTTTACCCATCTGAAAAACAGAACATGGGTCTCCCCTGCTCAAAGGAAGAATGTAGTGTAATAGGGGGACGAAGCATCTGGGTGCCTGTCACCATCAGCTTTGTTATCACCAGCCTTGACACGGCCATCATTTACATCATGTGAGCCTCTGTTTCTTCATCTGTAGAATGGGCAGGGAATAGAAAATCATCTTGGACTAACAGACAGAAATCACACCCGGACTTCACAACCTGCTCTTGACAGTGCTGGCCCTGGTGGTTGTGTTGTTTATCCCTTCTGAGCCCGAGGGCAGCAAAGAGGAGGAACATAGCTTGGGAAGAGAGTGCAATGCTGGGCATGGTGGCGCACGCCTTTAATCCTAGCACTTGGGAGGCAGAGACAGGCGGATCTTTGTGAGTTCAAGGCCAGCCTGGTCTACAATGTGAGTTCCAGGACAGCTNGAGGCAGAGACAGGCGGATCTTTGTGAGTTCAAGGCCAGCCTGGTCTACAATGTGAGTTCCAGGACAGCTGGGGCTACAGGGAGACCCTGTCTGGAAAAGACCAAATAAATAAATAAATAAATAAATAAATAAATAAATAAATAAATAAATAAATGAGAGAATGCATAAAATGGAACTACTCTGTGCTTGGAACACAGAAGCTGGTCAGTAAATGATGCAAAAGAAACACTGCCTTCCTTACCTCACAGATGCTGTCTTAGATTCCAATGTAAGTTTCTCCCTCAGAAGAAGATTGGGATGCCCATTTCCGTCCAACAGAAAGCCCAAGCCCGTTGCTCAGAAATTAAGCAACTGAGTGAGCAGTCCCCAGAAATCAATTCTGAAAGATTCCTTCTCTATGAGATTTATTTCACCTACCTGTAAGCCATGTTAGTGTGGAACAGTGACTTCTCTGGGACAGTCCACCTTTCCCTCAGTGGTCACTTGACCACCCAGGAGCTTGCATCCCAAATGTAAGGAGGAGAAGGTTGGACAGTGTCAGATCTCTAAGGACTGTGAAATACAGAATGTGTTAGGGACAAATCCTTGGAACAATGAGGTGCTAATCAGTCCTGAGCTGAGACCCAAGGCTGGAGGCCTCCGATGCCAAGTTCTCTTAGAAGGAAGTGTCTTCTGGCTGAAGGGCTGGAGATCTACTGTTATTTCCAGAACTCCAAGAGTGGGAAGGAACCATCTCTCTGCCTTGCATACCCGCCCTGCACATAGGAAATGCCTCTTTGCTTGATTGTCTGTCCACATCAAATAATAAATCCTCAGACTGGAAGAAAGGCATCCTGCCCCTCCCCCTCATCTCTATCTCTTTAAGGCAGGCATCAAAGGGGAAAGCTGCTCTGGAGGCCTGGGGAAAGTGATAATTGTTTCTAATGGTCGGTGAAAGAAAGCCTGCTCCCCCCCTCCCCCCCATTGTTATTAAGTGTGTAAAAAGGAGGTTGGAAGAAGGGATTGGAGCTGTGTGTGGGGGAGCATTGTGTATCTGTTAACCCTTGATTGCCTTTAAAGAGTTCAGTGGGTCAGTCTGGATTAAGGGATAGAGAAGACAAGTGAAAATGGATTTAGCAATGGTGAAAACAACTCATGTAAAAGAAGTCTGTGGTATTCTGCAGACAGTGGGAAGAGACCTGAACCTGGATGGAAGATGTGAGTTACATGTGTTGATTGTGTGCATTAACTGAGATAACCTACCCTATGTGAAGGATTATTGCCATTAGCTCATTATTTTATCCAACTGATATTTTTTCAGTACTTACTTTCGGCTTTCTCTGCTCTTAATACTGAGGATGTAATGGGTGCAGCTTCAGTCTTGCTTTTACTAGTGGCCAAGTTTAAATAGTGCAATAGATCCATCTCCTATACCAGTTATGGCCAATTGTGAATATCTTTCCATAGTGCTTGATTGAGATGAACCTTGAGAGAAATATTAAGAGGGGAAGGATGCAGGAGTTGATTAGTGATGTCTGTCTTGAGCAAGAGACTGGGAATAGTAGTACTGATATTACAGCTTTCCTTCAACTGGTCCAGAAGGCTCAAAGATCATTGTACTTCAACTATTAGCCTGTTTCTTATATGGGAGGTAGCTATGACTCTAAATCCTTTCTGTGGGATGTTTTAAAGGATTAAATAAAATAAGTTATTAAAATGGGCTTTGTGGTATACTGATTCCAGTCTTTAAGTGCTCTATTTCATCATAGTACACCCTTGTGCATCAGAGTGTGGACTGCCTAGCTTTAGAATGGTCCTGATCCTCTTGGTTCTCTCCGAGGTTATTGTCAACATCAGCATCTTTGTATGTTGGTCTAGGCCTGTGGTAACCTTGGCTCTTAGACTGAATGCATTGTCCGTGGACCACACGTAGCCTTGGGAAAACCACATTAGTTCAATATTGGAAGTATTCAGTAAGCCTTGCCTAATGACCCAAGCTAGGCTCTGATGAAAAAGATAAAACAGGCATAGGCACTTTCCTTGAAATGCATACTGCGAGAGACAGAGAGACAGGCCAGAAACCACATTGTGGGCATATGACACTAAGTGTGTAGGCCAAGCCTGATGGAGAAGGCTAGCCACGGGGAGAGAAGGGAATAGGTACTGACTCAGACAAGCTTGGTTTGTGGCCTAAGCCTTGGTGACTGACCAGTGTCTTTCAAAATCTCAAAGTCTGTGTCTCTCAAATGGGCACCCATTAAATGCTTAATTCTTCACACTTGTTATGAAAGTGAAATGACATTATAGGAGAGGAACTATCCTATGTGGGAAGACCATCTTTAAGAGTTGGCATGCATTGTGTCTGGCCAGGGAGCTCTGAGAAGCGAGCAAAGCTGGGTTTGTGAAGGCATCGTTGCTTCTCCTGGGCTGTGCTGTGTTCAGGTTTCCCCTGGCCCTTTAGAGCCAGGGCCTAGTAGGCTGCGTCCTAGTAGTCTTTCTCGCCTGCATTCTTCAGGACCCTGAGATCCTGGGGTCTTATATCAAGGAACCAACTTCTGCCTCTCTTGAGAACTTGTAGTTCTTGGGTAAAATAACTTGGCTCTGGAAATGCAAGCCTGAGGTCAAAATATATCCCAAGGAGAGATACTGGGAAACATGGCCTGGCTGTGCCTTTGTGTGCACACTTGTGGGTACACGTGTAGTGTTATCAATGTGTATCCCACACTCCTTCCTCCCTATCCCATTTCAATGTTTTTCTGTGAGGCCCGCCATAGGTCCCTTTGGGTAGAAAGAGGAAATTGGAGAGCGTAGACCAGAGGCTGGAGGGGCGTTTCCTCTTTCTCCTGATTGACAAAAGGGCATGGAAATCTGTAAAATAAAATTCAATGGAAACTTTGTGGCATGTCCCCGTGTGGGAAAATCCAGAACCCATATCCCCCTGTCTCTTCACCTTTGTGTACATCGTGTGTGGGTGGAAGATAAACTGGATTTAAAAACTCTTTGAAAGCAAGGCATCGTTAACTCCTCTAATTGAAAGCAGCCTTCTGCAAAGGCAGGGGATAGGAGGGCGGGTGCTGGAGGTACTAGTGACTGACAGTACATGGAATGGATAAGAGTCACTAGGTCCTGCGGCCACAAAGCCCTCTTCTTCCGGAGACCAGGCACCTCCAATATGGCTATTGGCCCACCATAGAGTCCACAGAGATGCCTGTGTATCTTCAAACTGCTTTCTCACCTTCCCATTGGGTCTCCATGTATAGAATGTTATGCTTATCATAAGAATTTCTAAGGACCTTCCTTGCTCAGACATTCAAGAATCTCTCCAGCTCAGAGGTAGCATGCAATTTCAAGCACTAGAAAAGGGAAATGAAACAAGCAGAAGAGGCAGTGTTAGACCGACTGCAGTAAAAGGAGGCTACTCACCTTTGCCAGAGAAAGTAGCTGGAACATTAGCTGTCAGCATAAGAATGTCAAAGACACGGAACTCATAAGTCTCGGAGGGTTGACAGGATGGTTACCTGGTCCCTGGTGGAGTTTTGATTGTTTGTTTCAAAATCAGCCCTCTATTCTGCGGCATTCATTTAGAAGAGAAACAGAGCTGGCAGCTTGTCAAAGCTGAAAAGCCCTCTGGAGATGAATTCATCTCACTCCGTCCTTCTGTAAGAGGAAAGGGTGAGGGTCAGAGAACTGAGCAATTGAGTTCTAGGAGACAGGCCTCTTGCCTGGAAAGCCAGGCTCTTTCCAGCATCTCTTTCTACTTCTGGACAAACCCACAAAGGCCTACTTTGGTCTGTTGAGGCAGTTTCTATTTCAGAAGCCCCAGAAAAGACGCAAGGAGAAATTCTGAGCCCATCCTTCACATGGCTGGGATTTAAGATCCACCCAGCATAGCTGTATCCAATTCTCCTGTTGGACCCTAATAGAAGTCTTGGGTGTGGGCAAGCTCTTTGCAAGTCGGTATCTATGGCTAAGGGTATGGAGTGAATTCGAGTCTCGATTTGAATCCTGGTTTCATCTCAAACTAGTTATGTCCTTTGCCAAAACACAGAACCTTATTTGTAAAATGGGTTTCACAAGGTAGTTGCAAGTAGTGCACGATCGGTGTATATATATAGAGAGAATTTTTATTCTTGTTTTCTTCCAAGATAGCCTCAAGCTATTAGGTAGCCCAGGCTAACACTGAGTTTAAAATCCTCCTGCCTCAGCCTCTTAAGTGCTGAGATGATAGGCAAGCACCACCATCCATAGCTTCATAGGGGATCTTAGTACCAAGCTTAGAATAGGCACTCGGCGTTTGTCACCCCTGCTGCTGTGGCATTTTTTCATTGGACACCTCTTATTTCCTGTGTGCTAGGGAATCTGATGGAGTTTTTTGGAATGTCAATAAAATGTCTTTCTCTACTTGGAAGTCTTTAGGCTCGAATATGTAAAGCTGGGATCTAAACAACTGTAATTCCACTGGACAGGTATTATAACTAAGGTACATGCAAAGAACTAGGTGGACACATAAAAAAAAAACAGCGATTAATTCTGGCTGAGCAGTGAGTAAACACTCTCAGAGGGGTGAGATGTGAGACTGACTTTGAAGTATATGTAATGTCTCATAGAATATATAAAACCAAGGACAGGGTCTGTGTCTAGGCATCAGCCATATGTGTGTATGTAGGCATCAGGTAGGATATCCATGCTGTTTGGGAGAAACAGTATTCCACTATGAAGGCTGTACCACAATGGACCTGCTTTGTGGGTGAAGAGAAAGAACAGCTGACAATGAAGACTGAGGCCAGCTGTCAAAGGTCAGCAGCATCTAGGAACACTTCTGTCCAGTGTGCACAGGCTAAATGCACATGACAAGCAATATGATTAGCTGGTTTTTTTTCCCCCCCTTTGAAACAAGAAGTGAATGTGGAGTGACTAGAGGCAAAAAGAACAGTACATCATGCCCTCTTCTCTGTCAGGGGAAGCTGAGGTTTGCATCAAACCCAAGCAACACATGTGTCAGTTTTTGATTACGATACACAGTGTAAAGTCAGAGTTGGCCTCCACTGGCCAGCTCCACACGTAAATGAATGTGTGATTTTGAAAGCATCATTCAGAGCCTCTGAACCTCAATTTCTTCAAGGTAAATATGAGATAATGATTCCAACCTTGCCCAGTATTTGGAAGGAGTAAATGAGACCCTGGGAGGAGAGGATGACTGTGGGTGCGTGTGAACATCTGGGTCCTTAGCAGGCACTCAGTGTAATCACTTTCCACAGATGAGGAGACCGAGGGTCAGAGAAGTATTTTTCTCATAAATGGTTCAACCCATGGCTTCTACTTCCCAAGCCATCACAGATGTTAGAGATTGTGAGGGCTCTGCTGAAGAGCAGAGTCCCTTTGGAGCCAAGGGGGAAACAGTCACTTTGGGGTTCCTGAGCCGCTTCTGTAATGGGAAGAAGCATCTGCTTTGGCCCGGGCTTCCCGCAGAAGAGAGTGGTGAGAGTTCCTACAGTCCTGTCTGCTCTTTCTGTCTTGTTTCCTTGGAGGGAAAAGGGAAAGTCTAGCTGGAGATGGCTCAGCGCAGCAAAGCGCTGGACGGAGAAGGCACAGAGCCTGGGGAGAAGCATGCACTAAAGCTAGGAGGCTAAGATTTACATTTTCATAACATATGAATTAACAGCTTTGCCTCCTACCAGTTCTGTGTCATCATGCAGGATGCCTCTTTTCTTCTTACCACTAAGATCGGAAGGTTCTCCATGGATGAGCTATGCTAGTCCGATTTAACTAGAAAACTGAAAGAAGAAAATAGCAAGCTAGTGAAACAGCTCACTGGTAGAGTGGTTGTCTAGTACCTGCAACATTCTGGGTTAGATTCTCAGCACTGAAAAAGGAAAACATAGAGCTAAACACAACACACACACACACACACACATGTGCACACACACATGCGCACATGTGCGCTCACACACACACAAACGCACACAGAGAGAGGCAGAGAGCAAAAAGAGAAAATAGGTATTTTGCTCCTTAGAGTAATGAATAGAAGAAGCTGCCAAAATACCCCTCTCTCTCTGAATGTTGGAAAAGACTGCCAAAAGTAGATTGAGCTGTCTAAAAGTAGAAGTGAGTTTTCAGTTCATTACGTAAGCAAGAAAATGCTGGATAATCCCTCCTTTAACCCAGAAAGGATGGAAGTGAGGTTGCCAGTCAACCACACTTGCTTTCTACTAGCACTGTGCTTTTACCCTCTACTCAAATATTTCCTTATTCATTTATGAATTCATCATAAATATCAATGTTTTGTCCAATTTTAAGATTTAATGTTATTATAGTAAAAACCCGTCAGATGACCTATCCTTTAAACAGTGTATTAAATGTACAGTGCAGTGTTTACTACAGCTATGCTAGTAAGCATTGGTCCCCTAGAACTGAACTGTGGGCTGCATGACAAGCAACTCACCATTCCTCCCTCCTGAGCCCTTGGAATTCACCCTTCTATCTTCGATTCTGTGAACCTCTTTTGGATGTGTCATATTTATGGACCTATGCAGTATTCGTCCATATGTAATAGACTTGTTTCATTTACCTATTATCCATTTTAATGTTTTAATTTTTATTCTTTTGACACTACACATACACACAGGTGATTGCCCAATTTGCTCTCCTTATTTCCATTTCTCATGCCCCTCTTTCCCATCAAAACTCTTCTTTGCAATAAGCCCCTTCTTCCTTTTTTTTTTTGGTTGTTGTTGTTCTTTATCAGACAAGGTCTCCCTATAGCCCCAGCTGACCTATAACTCACGATGTAGACCAGGCTGGCCTTGAACTCACATAGATTCAGGGGCCTCTGCCTCCCAAGTGCTGAGATTAAAGGCATGCACCATGACACCAAGCAACCCCTTCTTACTTTTATGTCATTTGTCTTTGACCTTAAACTTTGAGTTTAATTAGGGGTGTTAGCAAGAGCATTAGTGGTAGGTTATTTAATGGAACATGGATAACTTATCAGTGCTTACAATACTGAAGAAAATGGTATGCACCCCTTTCACCAGCGCATGTTAACTGTCTATACTCCCTTAGTGAGGGCTAGGGTCCCATGCATGGTGCAACGACAGGCCCAATATTGTGCAGACCTTGTGCTACTATCCACAGGTGCAGAGAGCTCATGAGTGCACTCGAATATCATGTCCGGAAGACACTGCTTTTCACCATTACTTCTCAACCTCTCACTCTTACACTCTTTCCACCCCCTCTTTTGGGATGGTCCCTGAACCTTGGAGGGAGTGATTAAGATGTGCTATTTGAGAAGAAGCATTCAACAATCACTTCTCTGCACTTTGATCAGTTTTGAGTCTGTGCTTTAACCACCACTTGCTATAAAAAGAAATTTCTCTAACAAAGGCTGAGAGTACCATTAATCTGGTACATAAAAATCAGTATTTAGAAGGCAGTTTAACCACACGTCCACTCAGAAAACAGCAATATTAGGCTCTCTCCTAGGGTCTATGACCTTCCCAAGGGCCTCTGGCCCTTGACAGCTTTACAGTAACTAGCACAAATGCTCTCCTGTGGACTGTTCCTTACGCCCATAGTCATCATGTGACTTATTTACAGGTGTATTTCTCAAAGCATTATGCCTTTGTGGTTCACTCTTTTTGCACATGTCAGACTTCCTCCTTTCTAAACATGAATAACATTCCACGACATGTATTTACCACCATGTTTTCTTTATCCATGCATATGGTTATAGGCATGTAAGTTACTACCACATCTCAGCTATTAGGAGTAACATTTCAATAAACACTACAGGGAAGAAAAAGAAAAATTAGGCTCCAGGGAAGCCCATCATTCTATCTGGAAACTCAAATCCTAGAGGCCACCATTGTTTGTAGAATACTCTTGCTGTCATCTGTAAGACACTGGAGTATGAAGGGGGGGAAACAAACGTTACAGCAGTGAGTGTCCTGTACATTGGGATGGGGGAAGAAGTTGAGAAAGACTGGAAAGCACCTGCATCTAGTGTCACCGGAGTAGCTAGAAGAATGGTAGGAGTGAGGGAAAGGAGAGATGCTCACAGTGGCTATAGGAAAGAATGAGCACATTGGATTGTATTATGTATGTTTACCCCACAAAATATCCAGCAAATTCTTCATTGTTTGTTAAATCTTTATGGAATTGGAGCTACTTTTTTAGATGGTACAAAAACTGTGTGGATAAAACCGAACATGCCTATAGAATCAGTCCAATTTTGTGGCCTTCACGAGGCTTTATTTTGCTTAGCATTGGTGAGCCTGATTTGCCGTACATCTTCAGTTCAGGCTGCTGAACAGGCAAATTTATGCAATGTCCATAAAAACAGGACATTTTTGAAGGTTTGAGTCTCCTTTTCCCTCCATCTCTCCAAGAACATTAGATGACTTCAAGATCAACCGAGAGCTTTGGGCAAAGTTCAACTGGATTTGTTTGTTTCTTTCTGATCTGCTTTGACTGTCCCTGGTCAGGATTATAGGTGACCTGAAACAAACACACAACTAAATAAGAAAACAAGGGAATGAAGTAATAGCAGTGTGTTCCTCTAAGACCCTGTCTCGTGCTGATAAAGCTGACAAGATAAGAAGAAATTGTATTTAAGTAATAAGCCAGCTTTGTTCATGTTGGCGAGTTCTCTGACCATGGATGCTTTAGATGCGGAGATAAGACCCCCAGCTCAGAGATATGCTCCAACACACTCTGCATGGAGACAGGCAGCTAAGAACACAAGGAGAATGCATTCCAAATTGATACATGTCGAATTGCTGGCCAGGGTTTCAAATGCCATAGATAGTTTATGCAAAAACTATCTCACACTGTTGTAAGTCATAACACAATCCACTGGTTGCTCAGTTATTTTGAGAAAAAAATAAACAAGCAGAAAAATGTCTTCTAGCCCATTAAAGTGACTGTGTTTTAGTTTAAGCATTGGTACCTAATTCTGGACAACACAATAGGTGATTCTTGGCATCTCTGTGCTTTCTAAAAATCTCCCCATGGTACTGAGTAAACCCATATTGTATTCTCAGGCCTCAGTGATTCTTGGAGCCAGAGGGAATCTTTGGCAATCAATCAGCTTTAATAAAGCAGTGAAGTCATTTTCTTAATGACTATTACAGGATATCTTGGCATGTATACCAGAGCCCTAAAGGTTCTCTTGGTGGCTATTAAGCTGACCTCTAGGGCAACAGCAATGTGGACTTTGGGAATCCAAAGAGACAGCTTTGAGTCTATGGTGACTGAACATTCAAACACCCAAGATTAACTGAGGCCCAAAGGCTCAGGGTAACTTGTTTATAATTATACCTCAGATTTTCAACAAACATGGGCTAGAACCAGTTCTCCTTAGTACAAAGCCAGTGACTGAACTTTCTAGGTGATGCCTGATGTTTCTGGAAAGTGGTCTAAGTGTCTTATCTTCCTCATAGGTTTGAAGAATAAACCGATGAAGATGGTAACAAGAATAGCACATGTTATATATGCAACTTTTTTTTTTTTTGGTCTTTTTGAGACAGGGTCTCCCTGTAGCCCCAGCTGTCCTGGAACTCACTCTGTACACCAGGCTGGCCTTGAACTCACAAAGATCGCCTGCCTCTGCCTCCCAAGTGCTAGGACTAAAGGCGTGCGCCACCACGCCCGGCACATATATGCAACTTTAAATAGGAACTTAATCCAAGAAATTTTTGTTTGTTCTAAATGGAAGTATTCACTGCTTGCCACTGTTAAACACAATGCAGATATGTGTTTTGTCTGAACATTACTTAAGTGTCTCATTTTTGTAAACAGAATGGAGAACTGACGTTACTTTTTATACTTTTATTTAGTGTTGTTTCAGTCGTTGATAACTGCACACACATAGACAATGTATTCTGATTACTCTTTACCCCACCATCCCTATCAAACCTCTCTCCTCCCTGCAATCCCCTTTCCTACAGTATTCGTATTTTGTTTTGTGATCACTGAGCTTGACCTGAGCCAACTATGTATTTGGAACTACCCGTTGGAGCCTGGAGGAGGGCTCACCAGTGGTTATGCAGCTGAAAGCAGTGATTCACCCTCTTCTAAAATCCACCAGGAGCTAATAGTTCAGCAAGGAGGCATAGGGAAATGTGAGCCTCTCTCCCATCCATGATGGAGCATTGACAGGTCCAGTCTAGTGCAGGTAATCAAAGCTACTGTGAGTTTATGACCACAATGTCTGTGCCAGTCCAGAAGCCACTTTGTAACCATTCAACCTATCTTCTGCTTGGTATATTCTTTTTGCCTCCACTTCTGTGATGTCCCCTGAGACTTAGAGGTTAGGTTATGTGATACAAATACCATGTTTGGATATGAGTTTCTAACCAAAGACTTGACATTTTCTGAGTACATCTAGAAGCCACAACAAGCATCTGAAAAAATGGTGAGGAAAGAGGCATTTGGGTTTGAGTGTATGTCTATGTGGAATGCTCAGCAGGTTCAAAAGGAGGCCTGGGTGACACAAAGGACAAGGAGGCCTGGGTGATACAGAAGAACAAGACCAGTTCAGTGCATTGGAGCCACTGTACAAAAGCATATTGTTAAGAAAGTTGATACGATAGTTTTAGATCTATTTTTCCTGGCTTTATAGGCCAATATTTCTAATTGTTTCCTTTTATTTGAAAAAATAAATAAATAAACAGTTGTGCTATGTTAACCATGAGCTCCTTACCTCAAGTGATCTTCCTACCTTAGTGTCCCAAATAGCTTTTACTACAAATAATTTTATTTATTTCTGTATGTGTATGAATGTACTGTCTGCATGCAAGTTTGTGCACCCGTGTCGTGCAATGCCGCGGAGGTCAGAAGAGGGTCTCGGATTCCCCTGGAACTGGAGTTCTCCTGGAACTGGAGTTTCAGACGGTTCTCGGCCGACATGTGGGTGCTGGGGATCGAACCCGGGTCCTCTGCAAGAGCGGTCGGCGCTCTTAACCGCTAGGCCATCTCTCCAGCCCCACAAGTACATACTTCTATGCCCAGCCTGGAGGCTGTTTCTTTTTCTTCCTAATTAAAAAACTAAACCGGGGGCTGGAGAGATGGCCTAGCGGTTAAGAGCGCCGACCGTTCTTGCAGAGGACCCGGGTTCGATCCCCAGCACCCACATGGCGGCTGAGAACCGTCTGTGACTCCAATTCCAGGAGAACTCCAGTTCCAGGGGATTCCGAGACCCTCTTCTGACCTCCGCGGCATTGCACGACACGGGTGCACAGACCTACACGCAAAACAGTACATTCATACACATAAATAAATAAAACAAAAATTAAAAAAAAAATTAAAAAAAAAAACTAAACCAAAGAAGCTATGATTATTAAGCACATATTGGTATATGTGTGCCACCTGAATTGGCAGTTGTGCTAATTTATCTTGGTTGCTTCTACTTACTGTAAGATAGCGGCACACTATAGATAATGCTACTTCTCATCTCTTTCCCTGATACCAGGGGCAGCTGCCACTCGGAATTTTGTTTATGCTTTTTCCTAAGTTCAATACATATAAGTCTCTTAGCCACAGAAGTTTCTCTCTCTCTCTCTCTCTCTCTCTCTCTCTCTCTCTCTCTCTCTCTCTCTCTCTCTCTCTCTCTGCCCTCTCTCTTGATTTTTAAGAATGCATTATGATGAACTAATGAACTTATCCATTGCTTTTTGCCACTGTGTGATTTTGCCATCTCTTCGTGGTAGTGACATCCAACTTCACTTGATCTTCTCTTTTGATTTCCCTGATTCCACAGTACGAATCGAGTTAACTCCTCCACCATGTGAACTTTTTCATATTCATATCTCTGTCCTCAACAGATGAACATATGGACTTTTTAAAATTTCATGTTGTCATATGCTTATATGTAAGTATATTACAGGAGTGGACATATTTGATTGTTAATAACTATTCATTTTACTCTTTTTTATTTATGTTTGTGTTTAGGTTGAGAATAGATTGTCTTGCTCATCTCTTTTAAGATCTTTAGAACTCTCTAAATTAGACTTATTTCTCAGATAATTAGACTGTTAGCTGGAGGTATAAAATGACAGGCCCAAACTCACAGGGAAGTTTGAGAGAAGAGTTGTAATAGATATGAGAGAAAAAGTGCCAATTTGACATAATCTGTGAAACATCTGACCAATTTCAGAAGCTCAGTTGTTCTTTCCTTTTTCTACATGAACTTCTGCTAGTGTTTGTGTGCAATGCTTGCACTGTGCCTCTGTCTTGTGGCCATTTTGGACCCATGTGCTTGACTTATAGAAGTTTCTGAATAAATAAAATGTGCGTGAATTGAATCAATCAATCAATGGAATGGCATTTGAAAATGCAAGAAACTCTTCTAAATTAAAAAACCCTACCAATGTATAAAATCTTCCTGATTCTTTTAATATACTTGACTATTAACTCTCATTGAATGTGTGTTATGCGTGTAAGATATCTTTCTGATATGTGTTTGGGATGTGTATCTGATGTATGTGAATGTGTGTGATGTTTGTGTGAAATGTGTATGAATATGAATGTGATGTGCATGTAACATATATGTATATATGTGTGATATTTGTGTGATGTATAAACTTGTATGTGTCTCCTGTGTCTACATATGTGAAATATATATATGTGTGTGATATTTGTGTGTGTTATGTGTGTATGAGTATGATGCATGTGTATGTGATGTGTGTATATGTTTGTGATGTGTATATATGTATGTGATGTGTACGTATGTGTGATATGTATGCATGTGATGTATGTGTGATTGTGTGTGTGTGTGTGATTGTGTGTGCGTGCGTACTGATGGAATTGCATTTCCTGGATGATGCAGAAGCCAGGCCTGTGTTCTCATAATGATTTCTTGTCATCAGATTCAGGCCCAGATTCAGTGTCAACTCCTCTGGGATTTGTTCACAGGAGAAAGCCCTTGTTACTCTGCCACCAATTTATGCTGTCTACCCTTTCCTTTCCAGTATCCAGGATTGCTTCTACATTAGAATTTGAGCTTCCTGAACAGATTCTTGTCTGCAGACCCTTGCTTTCTCTTGCAGTAACAAGAACAAGCTGATGGGTAGTGAGGGTTTGTTAAACTGGCTCTCAAGATCACCAAAATATTATCTTTTCCTTTATCTTTCTCCAGGTGTGTCGAACCAAGGTGATAGATCTCAGTGAAGGCATTTCCCAGCATGCTTGGTACCCGTGCACCACCAACTATCACTACTCTCAGTTGACTCAGACCACGTTCTGGCTGCAGGTAAGCCCAGAACTTGAGAGCCATGGCGTGTCTAGGTCTGGCATCCTGGAAGCAATGACTATTTTGATGACTCTTTCTCAAGATGGTCTGTCTTCCCACCAAGACGGTCAATGTGGAGGGACAGACAACAGAAACTGCTCAGGCCATGCTTCCTGAGACTATAACTGCTCCTGTAATCTGTCATTCAATGCTTATATTGGCAAGCAGTTGGGATATTTTCTATATGCCTTCTATTTGATATTCAAGAACTTCACAAACTCTCTTTTCCTACTGATCGCCACAGAAAGTGGCCATTTGCTCCCTGCCAACTCTGGACATGCTCAGTCACCTGCTGAATGGCAACTCTCACATGGTGTTTCACAGCTCTATGCGGGTCCATCTTCCTGTCGAAAGACCATGGATTGTAGTGATAATCTATTTGTTACTGACCTACTTCAAACTCCATGGTTCCCAGAAATATAAGGACCATGGGTTAATAAATCTACCATGTGGGAAGTGTGTGTGTGTGTGTGTGTGTGTGTGTGTGTGTGTGGTGTGTGTGTATGTGTGGTTTTGCTATGTCACATCCCTATGCTAGATCCTCTATTCCCTTTGTCTTATTAGATTCTCACAGGGATCCTGTGAGGTAGTTTCTTTAATCAACTATTTAGAACTGAGGGAATTTAGGCTTAACTTTAGATTGTTCTGGTGACCAGCCATCAGCATCGCACACCAATGCAGGAGCAGAGCCACGACTGAAGCAGGATTTCTGACCATGGAGCCTAGGCTCTGGATGCCAGTCCTCCTTCTTCTCATTTGGGGAACTGGGTGAAACAGAAACACTCCTCTTCAGTCTGATCTATTGTGGCTGCTTCATCACCAGGTAGCTGAGGACAAGAATGACCCTGTCCCATCTTCTTTATTTCAGACATACTTCTCCCACCCAATGGTTGCTGCAGCCGTTATTGTCCATCTGGTGACCGATGGGACATACTATGGGGACCAAAAGCAGGAGACCATCAGTGTGCAGCTGTTTGATACCAAAGACCAAAGCCATGACCTAGGCAAGCATACTCTTCTGGGCTTAGCTCCGCCTTGGCCTCTCCTTTCATGAGTGTTTCTGAGGGTCAGCTGAGAGTGTTCTCTTCTTCTTTCTCTCGAATCTTCACTAGTTGAAGTCATTGTTGTTTAAATTGAAATGTGGTTCTGTGTCCAGAGAAACCTGGATTTGGCCAATGGGAGGGGACTGAGTCAATGGCAAAGCTCTCCCTTCAATAACCCCACCCAGACAAGATCATGAGAAGAAGACTGAGCAAGGGACATTTTCCTGCCATCCATATGAACATCTGAAGCATATTGGCAGGCACTTCTCAGTGCCACACATCACACACAAGTCAGAATGGAGAGTAGCCAGGTGTCAGGATAACAGCCCTCTCTACTAGGTGTGTACTAGGTGTCTCTGAAAGTCTCCATAGTGGTTGTGTGCTCAGCATATCTTCCACTATGGAACTGTGAACAATTTTCTTGGCTTCACAGCCCCCTACTCCAAGCCCTATATTCTTTGCATGCCTGGTGAGGACCACCTTGTGGTCAGGGGCTGTATGCCTTGTCACGAAACATGGCACTAAGAACTTCCTACTTACATTGAGAATCCTGTTCCGCACTCTTGTATCCGTCTACCATGGGCAGCTTGAGGCAGTCCTTGCAAAAGTTTGGAATTCTGGACCAGCTCTGGGGCTGGCACTTCAAAGTTGTGTGCATGCCATTGTGCAGGGGAGCCTATTTCAAAAACCCACAGGAAACTAGAAGACAAAGGGTCACTTTAGGGTTAAATAGAAGCCAAGGAGCCAGGGGAAACTTTTTTTGTTTTCTTTTCATGTTTATTTGTTTAGTAGTTTTAAAGGCGAAGGAAAAACATATTAAGAAGTAAAAGAAAGAAAATCCCTTTGGAGAGCTCTGAATTCCTGGGAAATCTCCCGAAGTGAGAAGCAAATGTTTTTATAGTCGTCCTGGCATTGCAAACAACTCTGAGCAGAGGTTGCTTACGGAGAAGGGACGCATCAGGCTCATCAGAAGTTTCTTCATCCTGCAGCTGGTGTCTGAGCCTGCCATGTGCCCCTGTCGTCCCTCCCACCAGAGCTTCCTGTTCTCTGCCTCCCCTTGACAGCTCTGACAGAGTTAAAGGGAAAAAGACACCTGATAGACTTGGGACTTTATCCTGTCCCATCTGGTGGGACATGGTCAGGATTGTACCATTTTTCAGGCACTCCTGATAGGCTTGGGGCTTTATCCTGTCCCATCTGGTGGGACATGGTCAGGATTGTACCATTTTTCAGGCACTCCTGATAGGCTTGGGGCTTTATCCTGTCCCATCCAGTAGGACATGGTCAGGATTGTACCATTTTTCAGGCACTCCTGATAGGCTTGGGGCTTTATCCTGTCCCATCCAGTAGGACATGGTCAGGATTGTACCATTTTTCAGGCACTCCTGATAGGCTTGGGGCTTTATCCTGTCCCATCCAGTAGGACATGGTCAGGATTGTACCATTTTTCAGGCACTCCTGATAGGCTTGGGGCTTTATCCTGTCCCATCCAGTAGGACATGGTCAGGATTGTACCATTTTTCAGGCACTCCTGATAGGCTTGGGGCTTTATCCTGTCCCATCCAGTAGGACATGGTCAGGATTGTACCATTTTTCAGGCACTCCTGATAGGCTTGGGGCTTTATCCTGTCCCATCCAGTAGGACATGGTCAGGATTGTACCATTTTTCAGGCACTCCTGATAGGCTTGGGGCTTTATCCTGTCCCATCCAGTAGGACATGGTCAGGATTGTACCATTTTTCAGGCACTCCTGATAGGCTTGGGGCTTTATCCTGTCCCATCCAGTAGGACATGGTCAGGATTGTACCATTTTTCAGGCACTCCTGATAGGCTTGGGGCTTTATCCTGTCCCATCCAGTAGGACATGGTCAGGATTGTACCATTTTTCAGGCACTCCTGATAGGCTTGGGGCTTTATCCTGTCCCATCCAGTAGGACATGGTCAGGATTGTACCATTTTTCAGGCACTGCTGATAGGCTTGGGGCTTTATCCTGTCCCATCCAGTAGGACATGGTCAGGATTGTACCATTTTTCAGGCACTCCTGATAGGCTTGGGGCTTTATCCTGTCCCATCCAGTAGGACATGGTCAGGATTGTACCATTTTTCAGGTGAAGAAATAGAGCTTTAAGAGCTTGCTATGACTGCAATACTAGCAAATAACTAACCTAGGTCCACCAAACACCAAAGCCCACCTCTGCCCCAGCCACTCCATACTCCTGCCCAATCCCTCCCTTCTCTCTTCAGTCCATGTGTCTCTTCTCTCTGCCGCTCTTCCTTTTTTCTAAACCTGGGCACCTGCTACCAGTCCTGGAATGTATGGAGCATTCCTCTATGTCAGTTTTAAATTTTACTCTTACTTGGTCCTAGAGCTGTGCTGTGTTTGTCTCTGTGCCTCAGTTTCTCTCCCTGTGGATAGGACGCAGAGCTCCTTACCGCCCCGCCTAGGTTGCTCACAGACCTGCAGTTAAAAGCCATGACAGTGAGCTTTTTACTCTGGGAAGGGTTTGTTCCTATGAATGGTTCCCGCACCTTTATGACTGGCCAGGCAGGCGGTCTGAACACCAAAGGCTCGGTCCATCAAGCTCCGAGGCAACGTGGGAGGGAGTGAGGGCCGTGGCTGCCTGGCTGAGGGTGGCCATTTGGGGGAGGGAGAGAGGCTGTGGGCACTAGGTGAAGGGAAAGCTTAGGGGCCGGGGAGGCAGGGGGATTGGAAAGATTTGGAAGCAAGAAAAAAGGCAGACAAAGAAACTTTCAATCAAACTCAAAATCCTCACTGGCCGCCCAATGGTGCTTTTGTGGAGTGACATGAAAGAGTCTGGGGGCTTCGTGAAGGGCCCGTTGGGGAGGGCGTGACTGGCCTTGAGTAATGAGCCTGGCCCCTCGGCCCTCTGTCTCCCCTGACAGGCCTCCATGTCCTGAGCTGCAGGAACAATCCCTTGATTATCCCTGTGGTCCATGACCTCAGCCAGCCCTTCTACCACAGCCAGGCGGTACGTGTGAGCTTCAGTTCGCCCCTGGTCGCCATCTCGGGGGTGGCCCTCCGCTCCTTCGACAACTTTGACCCCGTCACCCTGAGCAGCTGCCAGAGAGGAGAGACCTACAGCCCTGCTGAGCAGAGGTAAGGCGACCAGGGCCTTACCCTCACCCCGGGATCTTTCGTAGCCAAGTGGAGACAGATAGTCTGAAATTGGGCAGCCATTCCTGTTGCCGTTAAAGTCTGTTTCTCTATTCTTCATTCTGTGATCTCTGGCCAGTTTGCCCTTTGGGGTTTGAGGGGTCCACAAGTCCTTGAATTCCAGGAGTGAGGCAGGGAAGCCGGATTTGTAGTGGAGAGACACCCTCTCTTCTAGCTTTTGGCTGCTGAGTTAACAATAGGATACAGGGTGGCCTGGGAATAGAAGTTCCCTTCTCTGAGCCTCAACATCGCCAATTGAACAAAGACAGGCAGGTGGATTAGCTCTTTCCACTCTGAAATGCTAGACTACATTGGAGGTGACACAAGCAGAAGAGATGTTCCTCCTCAATGAAAAATTATGTCCCTAACCTTTGCTTCATTCTAATTCACGGCCTTTTATGACAAATACACCATGTCCACGGCGACCCTAGCCCCCGAGATTCCTGCTGTGGTTTAGGAGCTTGTCTTTTCACTGTATAACATCCCCCATTAGTATCTTTAATCTGGCATCTATTAATATCCTCAATTATTGCTATGAAAGGTTTCCCCCCCCAAAAAAGAATATGAACTTTGGGAATTCTTAACTGGGGGTTGGACCTCCACATCACCGACTCTCCGATGTGTGTCCTGAGATGAGTCACTTTCCTTCTCTGAGTTTCAGTTTTTTGTTTGGAGACAAATAGGTAATAATATCAATCCCTTAAGATAAGGGTTAAGTATTATATTGTAGTTTAAAATGATCTTGCAAATTGTTGCACTATGCAAAGTTAATGTAAGAAGGAAGACTATTGACAACCAGCTTTCCAACCACTACACAGAATTCTATACAGAGGGTACTGCCTCTGTATACAATTCTGTGTAGTGTTCTGAAAGTCAGAAGTGAAAGAAACCTCTGAAATCATGTAGGACATCCACACATCCAAACTTCAGTGCCACCATCTGGGATTCCACAGCCCTGGAAAGAGAAATGGACTCATATTGCCCGGCGTCTCTTGAGTTTGTCTAATGAGATCCAGAGGGAGAGGGAGACATGGTATGTTGGGGGACTCTGCGGAGGGAAGCCCTCTTAAAGGGAATTTATCCTTGCCCTGTACACCTGGGGGCAAGGAGAGGATAGAGGAATGCTAATGGGAGAGGGCAGCAGCCTTTCCCATGTCCCTGCATGCACAGAGGACACAAAAGGTGGTTGCAAAATCCGCATTGTTTTGCACCCACAGTCTCCAGCTTCTGTTGTGTAAAGTCTGTCGCAACTGTTGCGATGCAAGAGCTCCTTAAATATCCCTCACCGTCATATTTCACTGTAACAGGGCTTTTTTATCCCTAGCTCTCCAGATTCAGTAAAAATAAGTTAATTTTTTGAACACAGGGGAAACAACGTTGATGGAAAAATGCAAATCCGTCAGGCCTTTTCCACAATGTGTTCCCATCCTTAGCCGACTAGCCGGACCATTCACAAGCTGGCCAAGGCCAACACTGACTTCTCGTAGCTCTTAATGAATGGTTCCTGTGCTCTGTGGAAACAAATCAATCCATAGATGATGATGCAGTTCTTTAGTGGTGGAGGAAACGGAACTGGTATAAAGCATGGCCCTGTCTGATTTGTATGACTGCATACAAGACACTCTTTGGTCTTTGAGCCTTGGTTTCTCTTGAAAAGATGATGATAAGGGGCTGGAGAGATGGCCTAGTGGTTAAGAGCGCCGACCGCTCTTGCAGAGGACCCGGGTTCGGTCCCCAGCACCCACATGGCGGCCGAGAACCATCTGAAACTCCAATTCCAGGAGAACTCCAGTTCCAGGGGAATCCGAGACCCTCTTCTGACCTCCGCAGCATTGCATGACACGGGTGCACAAACTTGCATGCAGACAGTACATTCATACACATACAAAAATAAATAAAATAAAAAATAAAAAAAAAAAGAAAAGAAAAGATGATGATAAATAGCATGTTCTCTGTGACATCTCCCAGTTTTCACAGCTTGTGATTTCTGAGAGGTAGGACAGGTAAGAGGGGAGAGGAAGGGACGAACATCTGTTAAGCCCCTGATAAGCGCATTATTTTATTTCATTTTCACACCTGTTCTGGGACCGTATGACTCAGCGAAACAGAGCCAGGGAATCAAGGACACTAAGAGGAAAAGCCCTACAGTGCATCCGTCCTTGAAAGCTCTGCCCTGCCCACAGCATCGAGGAACACAGAGGAGCGAAAAGGACTACTCTTTGACATAGCTCCTATGTTAGTGTTTGCTCTGCTGCTCTGGGTAAAGGGATAGAGACACAGCCCTGAAGGTTTTGGCTGGCTGGACTCTGCACTTGGAACAGGCTGCGCTGGGAGCTGAGGCTGTGAGGCTGCAGGACCTCCTTGTGAATGCTCCAGGGGGGGAAAGGACAGCAGCTGTTCCTGGGAAGCTGCAGAGGCACTGACCTAAACAGGCGGGAGTTGCAAACACTCAAATGTTCTAAAACAACCAAGAAGGCGAGAAAAAAAAAAAAAAGGCAATAATGTGTACAAATGCCTGCAATGTAATTCTTCATTCTTAGAATCAGTGAGATAAAGAGCATCACGCATTACAGCACAGATTTTACTTGTTTGTAGTTGGACCTTGCCGCTTTGCTCTAAGCTGTTTTCCAGGCAGGGAACAGCTCGGCAACTTGTTCCTCCCCTTTGGGTACTTTCCTCTCTTCCCTCCGCCTCTCTCTTCCTGACAGCCTCAGGAGGTCCAGTGAGAGACCATGAGTGAAGCACTGCTGTACAAAATCAATGCAGACTGTGGGTTCTGACCTAGATTCAGGGGTCCCCAGCACTTGTGCAGTACTTGGCCTGAATTCAGAGGCCCCTAAAACAGGATCAGATTGCAGATGAGAGGCCCAGTTATAGAATTCTAGACAAACTTCAGCTCCACACCTAGTTAGAGAAGAGGAAAAAGGGGGGGAGGGGCACACAGAGGTGGGAGGCTAAGAAGCTTATTTAATAAGAAAGGCTCTAATCTCTGCCTCTCTCCCTTCCCTATTCTCCTTCGATCTCCACATACACACAGATATATATAGTCCATCCACCCATCTACCCACCCATCCTTCTATCATCCATCCTTCCCATGCACTTTGTGGATCTCAAGAGTAATTGCAGCTTTTGATAAAATTCAGTAGCCCCTCCCATGACCTGGAGCTATGGTCCCCTCCTATAAACCTGGAGATATGGCTCCTCCCTGCCAACTGGATCCCTGATTCCAACCCTGAGCCATGGAATCCACAAGTAGGATTTGAAAGTCAGAATGACGGTGCTCATGGCCCATGAGAAGATTCAAACAAGTCAGAAGATGTGAAAGCCACAGTACTTCTGCCCACCATGTAGTCTAGGACTAACGGAAAGGATTGCTGCTGCCCTGGCCTGCCCCAGAGGCTCCCACCTAAGAACTTGAATGTGAAAGTACATACACCAAATACACAATGGCATACATAAACACACATAAACATGTGCTCACGCGCACGCATACACACACACACACACACACACACACACACACACACACACACACCCCACAGAGGAAGAAAGAAAAACATCACCTTTGCGCCAGTGTGACGATGAGATCTTCTCCAGCCCTTCAACCAGCCACCTTCCTCCCTTCAGGGGACCGCTGTGGTTTTCCTTTCATTTTCTATTGATTGTCCACCGTTTGTGTTGAATCCCCCTCTTCCTTTCCAAAAAAATGGACCAGAGCCATTTGTTGTCTTTTCCTTGTTTTTATATTTCAGAAAAGAATGACAGAACTGTATCAGGAAGGCATGTGGAAGGGTCATTTGGGGAAGCACTTAGCATTCTTGGGCAGTGGGCTCACACGATGTTTTCCAGCTAGCAGGATAGCAATGGAAAGGGCGAGGGCTTAGGTAGCCTGACCATGGTGAAGTGCCCTTGAGCAAACAAATTCAAATTCTTCTTCACAAAATTGGAATAATATCACCTGGAAGAATTGTTTTGCAGTTGCTGATAGGGTGGTATAGGTGGCTAATGCCTGACACCTATTGTTACCACACTGACATTATTTTCTTGCAAGCCAGATGCCGACAGATGTGCTAAATAACCATGGATTTTTTTTTTTTACTTCTGAAATTGTAGTTTAGAAGACAATGGTTCTAACAATTGTCTCATGGTTATGCGGTATCAGAATTTGGGAAATGTTTTTCATTCTTCTAGACATAATCCAAAGGCTTCAGAAGTTTCAAGGTCCTTAAAAGTTCTGAGAAAAAGAAAGTCCCTTGGTTTCATTAATGTGCTACCTGCACCCGACTTAGAGCAGCAGAACCCTTGAATCAGGAAGATCCCACAAGCAGAGAACGTTTTCATCCCATAGTAGACAGAGACAGAGCAGAGAGGCCAACATTTTTTTTTTTTTTTGAGAGGCCAACTTTTCATGGATCTTCAGAACTTCCAAAGACATTTTGTATATATCAACTTGTCTGTTCTACAGTAGCCCCAAGCTTCACCCTTGTCCTCTTGATTGTGTCTGAACCCTTTTGTCCCCATGTTTCACCAGGTCGTAATTCAGATTTATCTTCCTTGTGGATCCTTCCTTAAGGTGTCCTGTTCCTTCTCCTTAAACAGTTACCCACATCTTACCACTTTGTTTTAATGGCCTTGCTGTCTGAAGAGGTCTCATTGGTTGCCATTCCTCAGCGCACACGCTCCTCTTCAATACTGATAGAATGAGTGAATGACAGTTCACCGACAATTTTGAAAAGTTAATCAGGCTGCTGCTCCCACTTTACAGATACAGAAACTAGAGCTGGGGGCATTAGATAACTTTCAACGTCGAACAAGTGATCAATGGCAGAACTTCAGCTGGAGTTCAAACTCCCCCCACTTGTATACTCTGTCTAATTCTAGGAAATTAAATCTTTCTGTTTTTCATTTTGATATGAAGAAGAACCTCATTGTGCACAAAATAAGGAATAACTTCCTGTTTTTATATTCATGGGCTTAAAACCCAGAAGAGAAAGCCTTCTTTCCCTCTGAGTCCTGATAGAATGGGAACCTTGGTGCCTTCTGGGAGTGAAGAATCAGAATGCACCGGTCAGAGGACAGCCTGGGAGCTGGGGGCTTGTAGAGCAAATCTATTTAAGTTGGCACCATGTGGGTTTTTTTTTCCCCAGTGCTTGCACAATGTGAAGAGTGCATTGTGTAGTGTCAAAGTCCATGTGTCGACTCTGTAGTCACAGCTTTTCTGAGATCTCCATGTTGGTGAAACCCTGAGGTTGTCAGAAGCAGGAAGCACAGGGAATAGCTCAGCAGGCAATAAAGAATTTCAATGCATAGCCAGGCGTGGCCCACACGCCTTTAATCCTAGCACTTGGGAGGCAGAGGCAGGTGGATTTCTGTGAGTTCATGGCCAGCCTGGTCAACAGAGTGAATTCCAGGCCAGCTGGGGTTATAGGGAGACCCTGTCTCAAAAGAAAAAAAAAAAAAAAGGAATTTCAACGTGGTGTCTAGCATTTCATTGAAGATGTATAGAGAGAATACATCAGGAAAGTTCTGAGATCCTAATGAAATACTTGTTCTTGTTACATGGTAAAAAGTGAATTGGCCTGTGATCTGTTTCGGAGCTTGTAAGTCCCTTAATATATCCTACTATATTACTCATCACAGTTTTTTTTTTTTTTAATTTATTTCGATATGTGTATCAATGTACTGTNGTGCAATGCCGTGGAGGTCAGAAGAGGGTGTCGGATTCCCCTGGAACTGGAGTTCTCCTGGAATTGGAGTTTCAGACGGTTCTCGGCCGCCGTGTGGGTGTTGGGGATCAAACCACCGGGTCCTCTGTAAGAGCGGTCGGCGCTCTTAACCGCTAAGCCATCTCTCCAGCCCCTGAGTGTTGTATTTAAAGACAAGTGTAGCTCTTGTCACTCATCAAAGAAGCTTCTTTAACAACAGATGGAAACTGTTATGAAGTTCCACAACTGGTCAAAATCCAGAAAATAAATGGTTAGCCTAACTGATATGTCTAAAGTTGTAGAGGTTGCTCCACAACTCAGGCTGAGGGAAAATCATGGAAGAGAAGTGGAAAGACTGTACAGCCAGAGGAACAACGTTCCTGCTGTTAAATAAAGCATTCTAGCCATGATAGGGAATTCTACCCACAAAATCTCCATGGTATAGCAGCCTAACAAGACATGCAATGCCAGTTGACATATCAATCTGGATGTGGAAAATTTCAATGGGACTCACCTGTAGATGAAGAGCTATGGGCAGTCAACGGATGCTACAAGAGGGGAATCAGTTTTCTCTAGGACTAAGCTCCACTATAGGTTATTTAATCCCAAATGGACAACAGTAAACACATGTACACACAAGCATGATTAAATGGATTCAGCGCATTATATATGTACATACATGTGTATATTTATAAATGTATGATGTATATATGTATAACAATCAAAGGAGAGGACAAGAAATTTTGAGGCAGTGGAGGGACATGGGAAGAGGTGGAGAGGGACTGGAAATGATAGAATAATATGAATACAGTACTCATATATGAAATACTCACATGCGAAGTTCTCAAAAATAAAATAAAGTTTAAAAACAAACAAAGAAACAAAACCCCAAATGTTCTAATTCAGGCCCATAGGGCAAAGTCAGCAATGAGACATTTAGAATCACACACTGGGGTGGGAATTTAAAGAGGTAACTTGATCTTGCCAGTCCTAGTTTTTCCAACTGTTAAACAAATAACACTTAGCTCATAGGGTTGTTGTGAATGTGGAGTGAGTTCAGTTACATACACTGTCAGTGCTTTGTTCCTAATGTTCCTGAGTGCCTATAACAACAGCCCAGAAGTCCTCTCATTTTTACTCCTAGCCTTAAAGATTAGCATGTACTTGAGAACCTGGCAGGGCAGCCCGGACTTCACAAACATCAGGCATGGAGCAGCAGTATAAGTGACACAAGAAGGCAGGAATGATTGTGAGGGAGCTTACCTGGGGACCCAAGGGGAAAGCTTCTATAGAAGTAGCTCTGACTTGAAGACTGGGCAGAATTCAGATTGGCCAGAAGATAGAAATGGCAACGAAGCAAGGCACAGGAGGATCTCTGTAGTTTTTGTGAGTTACTTTATAGTTACAAATGACTATGTCTGCCTCCACCTCTTCAGAGACTCATGGCACTGTGAAGTTGCCTAAATTTGAAGATATGTTGAGGCTCAGAAAGATAATGCGTTTGTCTAAGCTTCTAGGTAATTCAGCAGGGTGTATTTAAAGCGTTAGCTATTGCTTGTTGAGGCTTAGAATATGCAAAGAACTTAGTTAAATGTATTTCCTGAATTAACTGATTCCATTCTCCCCAGGGCTCTTGAAAGTGGGAACTCTTAGAAAATACAAAGAGGCTTTCACAGAGTCCAGTGCCTGGCAGATAGGAAACTCAATAAATACTTGTCGTAATGTTTAATTATCCCCATTCTACACATGGAAAACCTGAGGCTCGTCAAGGCTGGAAACTTAATAGCATACAAAGTGTTCAAGTGATAGGATTTGAACTCAGCATTGTCCAGTCTCCATTACTTTTATTTTATTTTATCTTATTTTATTTTTTTGGTGTTTTTGAGACAAGGTCTCCCTGTAGCCCCAGCTGGACTGGAACTTGCTCTGTAGACCAGGCTGGCCTTGAACTCATAGAGTGCCTCTGCCTCCTGAGTGCTGGGATCAAAGGTGTGCTCCACCGTGCCTGGTCTTACTTGTATTCTTAATGATATAAGCTTTAACCATGGCTTCCTTTGAATCTTTTTTGCCCACCCCGTATGCTTTCTTCATCTCAGCCTCCTGTAACTTTGAAGAGAAGCTTAGCCTTTACCTTCCGGCTTGAGAAGTTGTCTTAATGAGGGAAACCTCCTCACTCTCTCATTTCTCCCTTCTTCCCCCACCAGCTGTGTGCACTTTGCCTGTAAAGCCACCGGTTGTCCAGAACTGACTGTGGAGAATGCGTCTCTCAATTGTTCCAGCAGTGATCGCTACCACGGTGCCCAGTGCACTGTGAGCTGCCAGACAGGTTACATGCTGCAGATACAGAGGGATGATGAGCTGATCAAGAGCCAGGTGTGCGCATGCATAGAGCGGGGACTCCCTCTAGCCAAGGGAGGCTGGTGGGAGTGGAATGGGTTCTGTGCAGAATCCCCAGCAACAAAAATTCTCTCTGTCTCTTTCTCCTCTCTTCCTCTTCTGTCTTTCTGTCTCTATCTCTGTCTCTCTCCATATATATGTATATATGTGTGTGTATGTATGTATACATCCACACATATGTATATATACATATTTATACCACATGAATGAATCCACCACAGAGTCAACAAACAAATCAACCAGGAATCTTTAAGAGTTGGACTTCTAGCCAAAGAGTATTGCATGCAAGATATACGTCAATGCTTTAGCATAAGTTATAGATATGCACAACTCTACAGTGACTATGTCTACCTTGAAAGTTTTTCGTAACTGAGCTGGCTCTTTTAGATAGAGATGAGATCTCTGTCCATGAAGTATTTATTCATTAATTAATTCATTGCGAAGTATCTTTTCACTATGTGTAAAAGACTGTCTTAGAAAAAAAGAAGTCATTAAGACTGAACTAGTTGCTCTTCATGACTAGGAAAGGTTGAAGAGTATAGATCAGATCAAGACCATGAAGAGACATGTAGAATTTTGTGGAAAAAAACCAAGGGGGAATTAAGGAAATTGCTCTGAAAGAAGCATTGCAAGAACTGAAATGTAGAGTGATAGGCAGAAGTGTATCTGTTGGGAACAAGGCAGAACAATGTCCTCTAGTGAAGTAAGTATGCCACAGGTCAAGATTGGTTTTCCTTTCCGAAAATCACCTAAGTTGACAAGAGAGACGAGCTCAGTCCACTGGTGCTAGGACCTGCCAGCTTAGTTGGGAAGTTCAAGGATTATTGTTAGGATATCAAGAAGCTGTGGAAGGACACAACATGGTCAAACCATGTTTAACAAAGGCCTCATTTGGCTGCCTCCACAGGTGTGACTTGAGGTCTAAGAAGTGAGACAGGTAACAGACGGAACCTTGTGGATGGTATCAGTGAAGTTCTTGGCATGCGGAATGCATTCTGCATGAAATTACTGGTCAGCAGTAGAGATGAGTGATGTGGCAGATGTTGCTTTGGAGTCCCAGGTCTATCAGGAGAGCGTGGGATAAGTTGGCAACCCTGGGATTGGAGGATTCCAGAGCTCTGTGTAGAAGCAGGTTTTCAAGGACCCAGCCAGCACACTGTGTCACCCTGCTGTAAGCACACAGGGGCACATTCTCTATTCCTGAGAATGCCTGTTTGTTTAGAGCTTCTGGGCTTGCTTGTCTTAAACACCTACTTCCGTGTGTCAGGCATAGCAGGTCTGAACTCCTATGGAAACAATTAGCCTGCCTTGGCAGTAAGAGACCTCTGCTCCCTTTGATGTGTGCTTAAGGGAGGAAAATGTCCTTTGCTTTTAAAATCCCAAATCAACATTTGGCATCCCCAATCCCCAGTGATTTGGCTGCTTCCTCCTTGAATGGAAAGGGTCTGGGCCACCAATGACAGGCCCTCTCTTGGCTCTATAATATGGTCTCACCCTTCTACCTACACAATCCTAGCACCCTCCACTTCAGTCTAAATCTCTGTCTAATCTTTTAATGTTCCTAGGTTTGTTTCTTTTCAATGTATCTTGCTCTTAACTGTTTAAAATCTTTCTCCATTATGGCATTGGACTTCAAAGAAGGCAATAATTTGTATAGAGCAGTCCTTGGGTTCAGTCCTTCCATTTCACAAGTGGGAGATCTCAAGGGAGATGTCAAAGGCACCAAGCACTTCAGTGGTCTCCTAGTAAATGCCTTCAAGGAAAGAAACTAAGACCAATTCCTGGTGTGCTACTGTATAACACGTTTCAGAGTCTCTTTTACAATTTTTATTTACTTATCTCCATTTTTATATATGTGACTGTTTTGCCTGCATGCATAGAAGTGTACTATGTATTTTTAATGTCCATGGAGGCAATAAGAGGGGGTTGGATACCCTGGACCTGCAGTTTCAAATAGTGGTTAACCACCATATGGGTGCCATGAAGAGAAGCCAGTTCTCTGGAAAAGGAGTCAATACTCTTAACTGCTAAGCCATCTCTCCAGTCCGAAGGAGTATCTTTTTATAAGAAGTCACACCTTGTTAGGCCTCTGAATTTCAAGACTCTCATCAACAAAATGGGAATGACGATCTGGGAGACTTTATAGATTGCAGGTAGTAGCATAATGCTGGGTTCAAGTCCCACTTATTCTTTTTCTGGGTGGGTAACCTGAAGCTGATCACATAAGGTTTCTAAGCTTCCATTTCTGCATCATTAAATAGGCACTGAAATATCTAACTCACACAGTTGCTGAGATTGTTAAAAGTAAGTTTAAGTTAAACATTAAGCATTGGTCTTCTGGTTCCTGGATGTATTTCCTCATACCTGAGGACCAGTTTGCTGCTGCTTACTGTACCTATCTCTGTCTCTCAGGTGGGACCTAGCATCACAGTGACCTGTACAGAGGGAAAATGGAACAAGCAGGTGGCATGCGAACCAGTGGACTGCAGTGTTCCGGATCATCACCATGTCTACGCTGCCTCCTTCTCCTGCCCGAATGGCACAACCTTCGGCAAAAGATGCTCCTTTCAGTGCCGCAACCCTGCCCAGCTGAAAGGTATCCCGAGTCCTGTCTCAGCCTGACCCCCATCATCTTTGGCAGTTTCTAAGCCTCCTTCTCAGTCTCCGAGAGAAAAAAGCTAGACCAGGTTGCATCTGCTCTTGGTATCTTTTTACCAGTTGTAGTCACGTGGGTGGACTGACCTTGTTGAGCAGCCAAGGGGGAAAAATGTGTGCATAAAAATGACAGTGAGCCAGGCATGGTGGCGCACGCCTTTAATCCTAGCACTTGGGAGGCAGAGGCAGGCGGATCTTTGTGAGTTCAAGGCCAGCCTGGTCTACAGAGTGAGTTTCAGGACAGCTGGGGCTACAGCTGTCTCAAAAAGACCAAAAAAAAAAAAAAAAAGTGACAGTGAATTCTCAAGATTTTGTAAATCTTTCAAAGAGAAAGTCAATCACAAAGAAAACTAGACCGAATGTCAAACATTCCCTTCTTGATTCTGCTCTGTGATAATTTCAATCTTAATTTTTTGATGTATACACTATAATTTAAAATATTTATGGGAGACAACATTATTTCAATACATGTGTTATGATCAAAGCAGGGTAACCAATATATCTATCATTTTAAACATTTATCATTTCTTTGTGGTGAGGATATTCAAAAGCTTTTATTCTAGCTATTTTGAAATGTATAAAATGGTGTTATTGGCTACAGTCACCCTACTGTGTCAGAGAATAAAAGAACTTATTTTTCCTTGAAAGCTCTCTCAGAGAGACTTGGGCCACTGGATAATCTTTAAATGAAATAGTAACAATAAGGGCCATCATTGCTGAAAGTTTATAGTTTACAGTTCTTTTCATAGTTACTAGAGAGTGAAATTTTCTTAGCTACATTTGTAGAAAGGCTAAGCTATAGTCATTTTGCTGAGTTTAAAAGATGAACAATCAAATGGCAGAAGCCCACAACTCATGAGAACCTAGTGTCTAAATTTTACACTCCTGCAGTCTGCTGGGATGATCAGCTCCAGACGTGCCTTCACTTCTACCTTAGTCATTTCCCCAGAAAGCAGTTGTGGCGGGGGAGGTGTCCATGGTATCGACAGCACAAATGTCTCTTCTAAAGTCCGATAACACTGGAAACGACTAGAGCTCAGTCTCTATGTAAAACTTGGAGAGGACAGAACGTGTCTGAGTGGTCTGTGAGTTCACCATCTCCATCACTGATTACATGTTGCGTCTGTGATCAGAACCACAAACCACAGTGCCGTGAGCATCCTAACAAATACGGAGGTCAAAGTCAAGGGCACACAGTGTATTTGCTACACGGTGCTTTCTTCAGAGCCTCTCGAAAGGTGTAGGTACTGGTAGCAGCTGCCTAGAAACTCAAATCCTGCACAGTCCCTTGTCTGCATCTTCCCAGCCAGTCATGAGGGCTGTGGCCATATCCATGGTCCTGAATCAGCAGTTCCGGCTTTAGCCTCCTGATTCATTGGGCATGGATAACTACAATTTTCTTTCTCCCAGTTTATACATTTCTCCTTTGCTTCTTCTCTCTTCATTAACATCCTGCATTTATGTATTATCTCATCACAAAGAAGTATGTCTTTCATTTCACAGTTTACAATTTTCATAGCTGATCCAGTCGTGGCACTTTGGCCACGGATATTTTAACAACTCTTGAACAAGCTAGAGAGGGCATGCTCCCTGCATCTTTTAATGCTCCCCTTGCAGCCAAACTGCAAATATATCTGGCATCCCAGAGCACTGGCCACCCCAGTCCCAGAAGCAACACAGACAAGTTTCCTGTCCTCTGATGTTCTGGAAATCTTTTTACTTTGAAGGAAGCCAAATGAATCACTCTTTTGATGTGAGGCGAACATATCTGGTTGGTAGTTTCACAGTTTACAAGTTAGCATTTTCTGTGATGTTTGCAAATACTACCTTGTCTCATGCCATCTAGATGAATCACCATCCTGGGAGGGAGTAGTAGAAGATGTACGGAGAGAGGAGAAGCAGAAGGGTTTATCTAAACTTGTGAAACAATTTGCTTATCTTCTTTCTCTTGCTTCATTTTATTCTGAGCAATACTGGCCACTACCTTCTAGAACTAAGTAATTTCCATTTTCTGATAATTTATCACGTTCCTTTCGATCCTGTTAGATTATAAACTCCATGTACAAGGTTATTTTTGTCTAATTTATTTTGCTTTGTTCACTGTTTGGCCCTCAACATATAAAATTCCCTGGCACACAATAAGTACTAAATAGAGTTTCATTAAGTGAAACTAGTTCTCTGTGCATTTCATATAGTTCTTTCTAATCTGCTGGTGAAAGTATGAGGTTGAAAGAGAAGGAGGACGGATGTAAGTTATGAAGCAGACAGGGCCCTCGACAGCAGTTCCATGGACACTTTTCAGGAGCGTGGCTACATTTAATTCTCCTAGCACTGATAAGACAAGGAAATTTGTTCATATCTATAGACAGGAAAATTGAGCTCTGACTATCCCACAGTGGAGAATAAGAAGTTTGCTGAATAAATAACCCATCCTCTCACTTTTTTATTTTTATTTTTTGGTCTTTTTGAGACAGGGTCTTCGTGTAGCCCCAGCTGTCCTGGAACTCACTATGCAGGCCAGGCTGGCCTTGAACTCACAGAGATCCACTTGCCTCTGCCTCCTGAGTTGCTGGGATTAAAGGCATACACCACCACACCCTACCCCAAACTTTTACTCTTTTTTTTTTCTTTTCTTTTTTAATATGTTTTATTTTTTTTTGGCATAAAATATTATTTGAAATCCATTCTCTTCAGAAATACAAATTGTCATTTTACCCACTTTCTTCCCTTCCCCAATCTATAATGGGCTTAAATTCCTCAAGAACTTTTTCATTTTTTCCTTTGTTTTATATATACATACATAAATATATACATACATAAATATATACATACATGTACATACATACATGCATACACATATCACCTGAGTTGGAGGATTTTCTTTTTTGCTAAAAGATGTCATGTTTTCCCCAAGGAAGTGCTTGAAGGTTCCTCCCTGGCAAGCCCAAACAGCCATCAATCCTGCCCCTGTGCTCCACACTGGGGTCCCTCCCCCACATGAAGTCCAGCAAGCGTGTGTCCTGTCTTGATCTTCCTTCACTGGCCTCCATGACACAGCCTGGGTAGTCCAACAATGGCAGTCTACACTCTGAAGAGTCTGAACTCTTACTCTTAACAACCGTATCTGTAGTTAGAGAAAGTTGGTTTCGAAACTGGCTTTTGTCGTTTATTATTGACAAGCCCTAAGAGCTTGCTCAAGTTAACCTTCTCTCTGAGTCTCCTTTTCCAAAAGAGAATTAACATACTAGGCGCCCTATTTATTGAGAGCATAAACGAGACTGGATTTCCAAAGCACCTGGTACATAGTAAGTTCTCAATAAATGTCAGTTTTCTTCCTATCTCTCAGCCCTCCCACCTTCCAGCACTGCTTGTCAACGCCATTCTGTAATCACCAGTCAGAGGAGAATTGGTGGAGCAACAGCAGATCTGGGCCCACTTCTAATTGTCTTGGGGAGTGTGGGGCAGGCTGTGCCTCCATAACACATGAGCTGGCAGTAAAAAGCCTCGCTCCTGGGTCTTACTTTTATTTGCACCGTCCCCCATCAGGCGAGTACCCCATGGCAATCAGCACTCTGTCAGAGCTGGCGCTGGAGGCAGGAGCACTGCTCTCTTAGCTGCTCTGGGAGAGCTTCTCTGAGCACCAGGGCCTGAACAGAAAAAAAAAAAAAAAATCAAAACCTCCTGGTAACACGGTGTTGTCACTTCTGGGCACAGGGAGGCCAGAACAGTACAAGGGCCCCAGCCCAGAGGGGAGTGACCAACTGCTGTAGGCCACACAACACACTGTTCGGAGAACTAACAGCTTTCAGGGCAGCGTCACTATTTCTGGGCAAAGATGCCTGCCTGGTGGGTGAGGTGATGATGGAAGGCCCAGGAAGGAGTCTTTTTTGTGCAGCGTAAGAGGTAGAGGGAAGGGTTCAAAGTTTGAATTTGAATTTACCATAGACCTGTGATAAGCCTGACTTTCATTTTCTGTCCCCTTCACAGCATATCTTGCACACTCTAGAGATCCTGAGTTGCTCATAGGAGGCATTGGAATTCCAACCAGGGATCCTCTGGATACTTAAGTTGACTAAGATCTAGGCAACCTATGCATTATCTCAACTGTCGGGGCCTCATTTCTCTGCTCACCCTACCTGTCTGTGTCCGCCAGGCAACAACAGCTTCCTGACCTGTATGGAAGATGGGCTGTGGTCCTTCCCAGAAGCCCTATGTGAGCTCATGTGCCTCACTCCACCTCCGGTACCCAACGCAGAGCTGCAGACCACCCGGTGCCAGGAGAACACGCACAAAGTGGGCTCCTTCTGCAAGTACAAGTGCAAGCCTGGGTACCATGTGCCTGGCTCCTCTAGGAAGTCCAAGAAGTAAGTAGGACAGGGAACACACTTGCTGGCTCTCAAGAGGGGCAGACATGCATCTAGCTACCTCTTAAGAGGATGCATTCCTGGTTTTGCTGGAGGTTACACCAAGAGTTTATCTCATTCTATGCCATGGGAAAGCCACAGAACATTAGGTGTGGGGCTCATTTTGGCTGAGTTACCTTAGGCAAGTGCCTCCACTTCTTAGCACACACTCCCATGTCCTTCAGTGGCAAGATGAAGATGATAAAATACCATATATCTTTGTTATGAAGCAAAAGTGCCTTGCACTAAGTAGTTGTTGAATAATTACTCTGTGTTTACATCATCATTGTGCTGGGACCTATCAGAACATTCTGGAAGGAAAAGAGAGGCCAAGAGGCTAGTGGGGATTGAAATTTGCCCCAAAGTGACATACCTGCCTGACTCTGCCCATTTCTTTATTCCTATGCACATCCCACCCACCCCAAAAGACAGTGGGGGATTGCGAATAGGAGGAGACCGTGAGGCCCCCTTGCTGTGTTCAGAGTCTAACTGTCTGTTTCTTGGGATGACTTTTCTTTCAATGTTCTTTAAAGACGGGCTTTCAAGATTCAGTGTACCCAAGATGGCAGCTGGCAGGAGGGAATTTGTGAGCCTGTGAGCTGTGACCCACCGCCACCCAAATTCCATGGGCTCTACCAATGCACTGATGGCTTCCAGTTCAACAGTGAATGCAGGATCAAGTGTGAAGACAGCGACACTCCCGAGGTAAGCTCACTGGAACCTGGGATCAAGGCCTTCTGCCCTCTGCTTGTGTAGGGGTAGCTGAGAAAGTAGGTGGTGTCTAAAGCTGAGAAAGTAGGTGGTGTTTAGTAGCTTTTTTTTTTTTTTTTTGGTAATCGCTTTAAGCTGTGTTTTTCTTCCCACAACACCCTTTTATTCAGAGATATTTAGCTTTGACAATTTTAAAAGAATTAGAACTATTAGACCTTTACTGAGCAGTTATTAAAGAAAACAGCATGTGAACCTGATTAGTTATGTCATCTGATAGCAGAGATCTGGATTTTGGCAGCTTCGTACCAACATCATTACCCACATCGTCCCTGATGCATTTAAGAACATGAAGCTATCAGTGTCTTTAGGCATCAGTAGGATCCTGAGGCTTGCAGAGAGGGGGCTCTGTGAAGTTTCGAGTTCACTTCTGAGAACAGTGTGGAAGAAAAGGAAGACAGAAGTATCATGGTTTGAATTTCATCTTAAGCCACATGTGACTGAAGCAAAGCCTAGCACGCTTGTGTACTTTTGCTGAAGGAGTTCTGTGAATGAAATTCCCAAGTCTCTACACCCAGCCTCTATCACCTAATAGGACAGGCAGGGGAAGCTAATGAAAAATGAAAGTCCGAAAAGAACACAACAGTCCACAGAAGCCCCGTTCTTCAGAGACCTACCACTGAGACGTGACAGTCTAGCCCCATAGCTCACAAGTGTGCAGGGATTACCAGCCAGGGGAAGCTGGAGCAGAGCCAGCTGGATCCCATGCGGGTTGCAATCTTTACTGGTCTTTATTGCTTACTATGGTCTACTCCTTCTTCCAAAACACTTAAAGTTGTGCCCTTCTGTCCCCAAGACTAACTCCCCAATCCAAACCACCATCCTCTCTTTCCTGGGCCATGAAGCAGCCTCTTGAACATGCCCGTTGCTATCACCACAAGCTTTTCTAAACAAACATCATCTGGTTGGCGTGCTTGGGATAAAATCCCTGACTTTTAAGGTAGCTCACCTGATCAAACCTGTGCTCCAGGAAGATCCAGCTCTCCCCCTTCCTCTGTGTCTGTACTTTAAGCCGGCCCCTCATGTAGACCAGTTGCCTGACTCCTCCTTATCCTTCAGCCTTATGTCAGGCATCCCTTTCTCCAAGAGGCCTTTGTGAAAGTCCTTTCCACCCCTGGTCAGCACTCCCCTCTGGGGTCACCCCTTCACAGTGTCAGCTACCCTACTATAATTTTCTGATTTATTTCATGCCATTCTCACACAAGGCTGTGAAGTCTTACACAGTCACTGGCCCTGTGCCTTCAGCACTTCGGACAGTGCCAGGCACCTAGTAGGTTCTCAAAAGTGGCAGTTAAGAACTTGCTGAAGTATACACCAAAGCCAAATTCATTATTTCTCAGATGGGGGAAAAAAAAAAAAAAACAACACCAAGGCTCAGAGCTGTTACTCTCTCCACAAGGTAGTAGAGCCAGCAAAGGCTGGGCTGGCATCTCCTTTGTGGAGAACCTGAGTGCAGTAGGCATCAGCTCCAAATAATATTCACTCACAGGTGTCTGCGCCTAAGAGTGCTGGTCCTCACTGTGTGGAGTGACTCTTATTATCTGGCACCTAGGAAGCAGGAGCCAGGACTGTAACAAATAGGAGCCAGGATTACTGTGGCCTCTTGCAGGCTGATCAACTTCCCTCTCACTGCCTTACATAAAACTGTTGCTAACAGTTACCCAAATTGCTGAGCCAAATAATATTCTGGCCATGGTCATGTTATCAAACTGAAACCCAGTCTGCCTGGAGCCTGCCAAGTAGCTTTCATGGGCAGTTTGTATTTAAAGGAGAGGAAAATGTAAATTTATCAGAGGACTGGAGCATTGCTGTTTGGCAGTGGGTGGGGAGGCTAGACTCAAAGGAGCAGGGTAGGGCTTGTCAGCTCAAAGAATGAGAGCGGGCCTGCCAAATGGGCTCCTAACACAATTGACGCTTCTAGTTTGTACTGAGAATGAATTTCCTCTACCCTCAGACCAGGGGCCTGAGAGCCAAAGCTAGTATTCACCTCAGATTCCCTCCCATTGCCTGTAAACACAGCAGAAACTCGAAGCCTGGGCTCCTGGAATCCCGTAGCTTGTATAGAGTAGAGATTCTTTGCTTTCCAGATCCTAATAGGGAATGACAGAGGCTACTTACTGTAGGGGCGACACACACCTCCCTCCACTGCCTCTACTGGCAGAAGGTAAAAAACCACACTTCGATTCCCCATGTTGGAGCCAGTAGGATGTGGTATCTGAGTTCAAATGCTGACTTCACCACCTCCTGCCTGAGAGACCAATCGCTTAACCCTTCAAGCTTCAATTGCCTGTATGTAACATGTATGTGGAGAAATAATACCGCCTCCCTCACAGCCTATTGGTGAGGATTAGATGAGGGAAAAAGCAACAGGGAATAGACTTGGATACACCCAGGATTGCTCAGTGCACAACCTATGCTACAATGGAAGACACAAATGGACTAGCCTGCTCTTAAGGCCATTCCAGTGGAGACAATCCCTGAAAAAGCTCCCAGAAAACTTAGAAACCTAGCATGCTACTGGCCAGCTCCCAAAAGTCTCAGAAGTGGCACTTATCCAACTTAAGGCCAAGGTGTGGTGTGGGAAACCAGTATGAGCTGTCCGGAAACCCCTTATCTTGCCCAAATAAACCAGTAGAATAAATGTTCCTCTAGTCCCTCTAGAACTTTCTGCTACGATGAGAATAGCCCATATGTGTGCTGGGTCTCCAGCCACATGTGACAATGGAGTACTTAAAATGCAGTTAGAGTGACCAAGTCATTAAATGTTAAATTGCACTTGACTTTATATAATTTTTAAAAATTTAAGCTGAGCATGGTGGTCTATGCCATTGTTTCCAGCATGCAGGAAGTGCAGGCAGAAGGATTAGATGTTCAAACCCAGCCTTAGCTAAATAGTGAGTAGGAAGGCCAGCCTAGGCTACATGAGACCTGAAAACTTGCTTCAAAATAACTTACTGTTGGGCTGGAGAGATGGCTCAGTGGTTAAGAGTGCTGCCTGCTCTTGCAGGGCACTCGGGTTTGATTCCCAGCACCTACATGGCGGCTAAGAACCATCTTTAACTCCAGTTCCAGGGGAATCCAACGCCCTCTTCTGACCTCTGCAGCATTGCATGAAATGGGTGCACAGACCTACAACATGCAGACAGTACACTCGTACACATAAATAATAATAAATAAATGAATGAATGAATAATTTTAAAAAATTATAAGAACAACAAAATAACTTATTGTTTAGATTCATTTATTTTAATATTTACTTTAAATTTTTTTATTAATTTATTTTATTAATTCCTTTTATTCCTTCATTTTATTCATTCACTCATGAATATTTTATAATTCGTTTTTATTAGTTCAACATTTTACAGATATAGAAAGAAGCCCTGTGAGGGCTAAGTCTTTGTCCACGGTTCCGAGATAGTAGGTGTTATTGCATCTCTTCAGCTGTGTTCTTCCATTGCCCCAGAACACAGGATGGCAGCAGAGTGGGGATTCCATACCCAGACAGCTGCTGAGAAGCGCTAATGGACTCCAGATTTAATCAAATTCCGAGGGTTCTGAGTGTGTGAGATCCCTCAGGCCAAGCACTCAGTAAGAAGCTCTCTAGGAGCTTTGCACTGGATTAGGGAAACAGCCTTTGGATATGGACGGACAGGGTCTCTGAAGGAGCAGGAAGGAACAGAGGCTAAATTTGCCTCCTGGACCAACAGTGCATCTAATAACCGGTACAGCAACTAGCAGGAGCTGAGAGGAGGGGTGAAAATGGAATAAAAAATGTGCTCATTCCCTCGCAGGGGAGGTGGAAGGTGGCTGTGCAAACCTTTTTGCTACCTCTGTCTTGGGGCTGGCCCCTGTCCACATGAACTCTGCCATGGCTGCCGCACAGCTGCACGGGTACAGAACCTCTGAAGGCAGTGTCAGCATATTGCTTCAGGGTTAACTGTGCACCAAGCACCTAGGGCCACCTTGAAGGAGTGAGAACCACCCCAGAGGCACATGCCCTTAGAGCTTGGCAGAAGCTCATAGACCTTCCCTGCAGCCCACTTAGTTTATAGACACTCAGAAGCGCAGCCACGCAGGTGGCTAGGACTCAGCTCTTAAGCTGTGTCACAATACAAGCCACATTTTATTTTTTTATTTTTTTAATTAATTTTTAAATTTTTATTTATTTTTTATGTGTATGAGTGTTGTACTGTCTGCATGTAGGTTTGTGCACCCTTGTCATGCAATGCCTCAGAGGTCAGAAGAGGGTGTCGGATTCCCCTGGAACTGGAGTTCTCCTGGAATTGGAGTTACAGACGGTTCTCAGCTGCCATGTGGGTGCTGGGGATCAAACCCGGGTCCTTTGCAAGAGCAGTTGGCGCTCTTAACCTCTAGGCCATCTCCAGCCCACAAGCCACACTTTAAAGTTGTCTTCGCTCCTAGAGTTCCACATTGGTTCCACATGTCTGCTTCACACTGATCATGCCACAAAAGCCCAAAGCATCAAGCACCCCTGTGGTATTTCACACATGCAGACATGGAAGATCAGGGAGGGGAAGGGTTTTGCTTCATGTTACACAAGTAGGAGGCCTTGGATCCGAGACTCCTGTGACTGGAGCTCACCTCTCGCCTCCCGTCCTGTGCCGGCTGGCTCTGCCCACTCTGATGCTACTCATTTTTCTCTGTCTTGATCCGGCTTCTTTGCCTTCCACATGTTGTCTCTCTCCCCTATTTCTTGGTCCATTGTAGGAAAGACATGGGCATGCGTACTCAGGGCTGGACTCCAGCGTCCACCACCACCTCTGGGATGGCCTTGGCCCCTGTTTTTTGACTGCTGCATTTCTGGAAAACACCGTCGGTTGGCTTGATTCTCCAGTTCCCTCTAAAGAACGCAGCAGAGCAGTTTGGAGCCACGGCTGCCACGTGGTTCTCTGTGTTAGAGATCAAACACTTCCAAATATTGACCACTTGATCTTCATGATGACCCTTTCAGGCAGTGGTCTCATGCCTACTGAGCAGCTGGGGAAACTGAGGCACAGAGAAGGGAAGAAGTTCACATCGTTGGGAATTTGCAGAGCTTTTGTTTGAGCCTGTGCTATTGTAACTACTCTCACAGCAGCCGTCAAAATCTCACTTCTCAGCTACAGAGTTGGCTCAGCAGGAAAGAGCACTGGCTGCTCTTGCAGAGGACCTGGGGTCAGTTCCCAGCATCCACATGGCAGCTAACAACCACTTATAACTCTGGTTCCAGGGAATCCAGCACCCTCTTCTGGCCTCCACAAGCATTTCATGCATGGGTACACCAACGTGCATATATACAAAACATTCCAACACTTAAAAATAAATAAATTTGAAAAATACAATAAAAAATAAATTTCACTTCTTCTATTTTTTTCACTGAGCCTCAGTTTTCAAATTTGGGGAAAGATAGGGTTTCTATTCCACTCAATAGTCTAAATGACTTTTTAAAACATTGACTATGCCATAGGTTTCAATAATGTAGTTGTAAATGCCTTTGACTCTCTGTCACGCTCTTGACTAAAGACATAAGGAAAGTAAACGGAGTACAACATGGCTTTACAGACAGATGCATAAGTACAGAGAGGCCTACAGCTTGGGTTAAGGATGCACAGCCACCTTGTGGGGGTTTTTAGTTTCACAAGTGATGTATATTTGGAACCTAACACACTCAGTCTGTAAAGAAAACTTCCCGATAACACACAAAATAGTGGCCTCTGATCTTCCCATATAGGGTCTTCTACCACACTAGATTCTCTTTGCTTAAATTAAGCACAGAAGTCAGCAAGAATATCCTCTGTCAGATAGTGGGCAAGTGCTCAACACAACAGCAAGTGGACCTAAGGGAGAGCTGAGCATCTCCAAGCTCCAGAGAGACTGTTACTGGAAGGGTAGAGAACAAAGGTGTGAGCTGGGGAATCCAGGGAAGCAGGCAGGAATGAAGAGATGTTCCTCTGACTAGAAGGAAGGTCATGTGCATAGTAAGAGGTGGGGTTAGAGGGATCTGCGTTGTGCTATGGAAGCCCCAGAGTGCTAGCCCACAAGCTTGCCTTGTTCTGAAGGCTAAGGTGTCTTAGTAGGTGGGTGCTGCCATATTTTAAGGGCAGATTAAGCAATGAAGGGGTAAGATGAACCAAGCAGGTGAGAGACAGAGAGAGAGAGACAGAGAGAGACAGAGAGAGATGGTAGAGGCAGCAGGGCCAGAGTGTTATGTTCCACAGTGAGGCTTCCAGCTCTGAACTCCTTGAGCAGATTCCAGATAGCTCTAATACAAGCTCTGCTCCAAACCTAGCTCCCCAGCCAACTCTGGCCCACGTAGTGCTGAGGTCTGCAGCCCTTGGAGATCCTTGGCCTGGGCCTATGATGCACTTGGAGGCCAAGTGCATCATAGGCCCAGGCCAAGGATCCAGGAAATTGGGGTCAATTTCCTACTCCCCTGAGGCCCCAGCAGAATCATGGGGCTTAGAGCTTGGGGCTCTGCAAGGGAGAACCTAACTTCTCTAAAGCCATGTGAAGCTGGATAAGCTTGCCACAAGCCCACACCAAGCCACTGAAAGAGGCTCTGTAAGACTCCACACAGCTCAGATGGGCCACTTTCTCCCATGGGCAGAGGGTGGGGACTACCTATGCCATGGTGCCTTCCTCCTGTTGGCTCAGGAAAGACCTGGAGAGGTGCCCCCCCCCCTTTCTCCTCTCAATCTTGATTCCATGCAGCTGTTTTTTTTTTTGTTTTGTTTTGTTTTTTTTTGGACAAGGCAGATTCAGCTCCTTTAGTCCTTTCTCATTCTATCTCACAGACACTCATTTATTCCCTCAGTATTTGTTCATTTCTTCATTTCTTCATTCATGTCTTTATTTTTTTGTCTATGCGTTTATAGTTCTTTCTGCTAATTATAACATATTCTGTACTTATTTATCTCATCTTTAGTTAAGCAATCGGTATCGAACGAACAGCAATATGGAGAGGTGAATGGCTAGCTAAGTGGCTTGTGGTGGTGAAGGTCCTTGTGGACACGGGGTGGAGGCAGGGGCAGTGCTTCTCTTCGGAGATTCTCGACTAGTTGTGGAATGATGGTGTGATGGTTCTTCTCTGGCTCTGGAGTAGAATCCAGGCTCCTGAAGCCAGCCTCAAGGACCCATACCTCTTTTAGTCCTCGCTTGAATTAGGATCAGAACCACACCTGCCTCAACGGTATTGCTGGCTCTGTCTCGTATATGCGCATTGGATTTCTCTCTTCCGGGAATGTCCTTCCATTCCCTTTCTGCCTTCTCCAATCCTCACCCAACCTCTAATCTAATACTTTCTTGGAGGTTGAGTGAGGCTTAGAGAAAGGCTTGGGTCTCCAAGCTGCATTTATCTAATTATTCACAAAAGACGGAGGAATAATCTATTGCTTAGCTTAAGGAACTCGGAAGAAAGATAGAAATATCCTCTCACTGCCATCTTGGTGACAGTAGGGCTGGAAGTACCTCGGAAAAGAAAGTTGCTCACCTGAGCAGACAGTTAGGCCGCTTTCTTATGGGCTGAGAAGCAAGGTATGGTACCTACCTGCCTCTTTATGAATAGTAGAAAACACACACACTCTTCTTATTGCCTGCTTAAATAGGATAGCTGATAGGCTCCGGAACAAAATAAATCTAAGCTGTAATTATTCCAATTAGAAATTTTCAAAGACCTTTAAGCTAGAAATTAGGAAACCAGGGAGTCAGGCTGTCTGGAAAGGCTGGAGCAAGTTTCTTCCTCCTCTTGATCCTCAGTTTCTCCAAAATGGAGGATGTAATAATATCTCTGTTTTAAGATGACTGAGATATGTCCATTATTAACAAGTCACTTTGTTTTTTTTTTTGGTCTTTTCGAGACCAAAGTCACTGGGGTCTGTCTTGGTCCTAACTGTGTTTCTCTGGAATTCAGGGACAGGGGAGCAACATCATCCAATGCCGGAAAGATGGCACCTGGAGCGGCTCCTTCCACGTCTGCCAGGAGATGCAAGGCCAGTGCTCAGCCCCGAACCAGCTCAACAGTAACCTCAAGCTGCAGTGTCCTGATGGCTATGCCATAGGTATGATTCTCTACGGGGAGCATTGGGAAGTGCCTAGGCTATTGGGTAGGCCACTGAGCACACATCCATGTGAGACCCTGCTCAGGCAGGAGGGAGATGACAGAGGAAGAGCAGGAGGTATGATAACATACACAGCATTTACAGAAGTTGTCAGGATCCAGGGTAGCAGGGTTCAGGATGAATTATAAAATGTGCATCATACAAAACACCCATAAGTACCTGTCATTTGCCAAACCTTGCACCCAGAAGGGCATTATTTTTTTTTCCTTCTTTATACACTTTAACTGGTGAGACAAGAGAATGATAAAGAATACAGAGATTTGTCTCTCAAGTCCTGAGGTTTAACCTCCTCCCAAGCTAAAGCCTCCTCCATAGCATCCTGGCTGCTTCCAAAGGATAAATGGCATTTTGAACATTTTGTGTGTATGGTGATAGCCAGCTTGAGAAATAAATGCATTCAATGAAGGAAGAAAACTGGACTTTGCTTGGTGGACCTCAGGCTGGAGGACAGAGACACTTATCATCCAGTTCATGGCTTTATGGGGAGATAGGAGCACGTAGGGCCTGACCTCATTTAGGGGCATTGATGCTGACCTCTTGAGCTGATTCCCTAATTGACCAGGATGAAAATCCCAGAGAAATGAATGTCCTTACTCAGAGCCAGTGAGATTTATGGGGCAATTGCCAAGGCTGTCTGGCGAAGAAGGTCATCTGAGTGTGTCCATAGCCAACATGTTCTTTATGCAGCACACCAAGACTTGTCACTACATGTCCAGAAACTAGGCCTGTGGTTATACAGAAGAGGTGCCTGGGGACTGTCCACCTCATTTTGAAAATGTAAACACATAAGCTCAGACAGAAGAAGGTTCTGTTTTAACTTTAAAGCAGGTATCAGCAGTCCTACATTGTGTCATGCTTGCTCCTCCCAGAGTCAGAAGACACCAAAGCACACAGTTGCTCTCTCTGATTAAGATCTTATAGAACCACCAATCCAAGAGATCCAGTCCAAGAAAGTTATGGAGAAAAGTGAGCTTGTGAAGCTTGCCCACAAAAAGACAACTGGGGTGACAGGTGTCTCTGTGGTCTACAAACTTGGCTGCTGTATTGCTAGGCCACGCCCTCTTCTCTATCATTTCTCATGGGTGTCATGTCTCTGAATACATATGCCTGGGGAACCGTCTAGACACAGAGGAAAGGGTGTGTGGTGGTGATATTTATTTACCCAATGGGGCTTTTTCATGGACAAAGTGGGAATGAAAAGAAATCTTGTATGAAATCAATACTCGAGTTGCCTTCCTGTCCCCTCAAACCCAGGATGCCGTGGCTGTCTGGATGCCCATCCTATGAATAGAGTAATCTAGGATGGTTGAGCTGGTGTGTGTGGTGGGAGAAAGAGCCCCTGAAGGGAAAGCTGAGAGATAAAAATGGAATGTTAGGTAACTGATGCAGACAGAAAAAAAGAAAGAAAGAAAGAAAGAAATTCTTTCCATCCTGCACCCCTTGCTTCGTAGGGTCCTTCCTCCAGCCTCAGGTGGAGTCCTTCTCTGAGGGGATCTCCCTTAACTATGAAGAGGGGTTTGGTCAGAAGCCTCATAGTTAGGCAAGTTAAGTTCCAGACTCAGCAGTGAAGGTCCCCCAACCCCTGGTTACCTAGACCTGCTCTTGATCTTGCTTGGAGCAACCTGTGAGCTTGTGTGGCATTAGCGAGCTCTGGAGAAGTCACTCCTCTCCATGGAGGTATAGGCAAAGGCTTGGTGAGATCACCCTTCTGTCACGAGGCCAAATGTAGCTCATATATCACAACACAGCAGCCTGGGCCTCGGCTCCACAGCCTGGCATTGGGGAGAGGAGGTGGAGGAGGGAGGTCCAGGAGAAACCTAGTGGGGGAAGAGGAAGGGTGGGGAAGGAGGGGGACAGTGAGAGAGTCTTCCCCAAGAAGACGGCCAGTTTCTCCTGTTCCTACCATGCTTTTCCCTTCTTCTCCAGCTCTTGGAATAGATAGGATTTGTCTAAAACACAAAGGATGCATTTTTTCCACAACAGCTTTATCATCAGCCTTTCCTATCCTTGCTCCCTGTAAACTCCTTTAGAATTGTTCCCATGAGAGCACATGACACAGTTTCTCTCACAGCTGGGTGATGTCTGTCCCCTTATACTCGTCAGTCACCATTTTCTCTTGTGTGTTTTCATTCCTTGCTTCTCCTGTGGTTCTACACTTGACTCTATGCCTCTCCGCTGACACTTTTCTTTTCTTTCTGTCAGTGCTAATGCTTCACCCATCACTAGTCCTGGAAGTTAGGAGAGGGGATGTGTATGTTTTAGGCCAGGGGTTTCTGCTTCCCAGCTTTGGAAGGTGAGCTCTGTGTCTTCTGGCTCTCTCACCTGTGAATTAGGTGTGATAACACCTGTCTCACAGTGCTAGATTTGCAGGACACTGAAGTGACATGGGAAAGCCAACAGGAAATGCAACTTGTCTTCTGGGCTCAGGGTCCCAGTGTTTAGAATAAAATTTTTCTGAATTTTGACATGGCATCCTGCAATTCACCCTGTTTAAATTGATGAGTCTTTTACACTAAAGAGGATGATAGGAGCAGAACAGGAATGGTATGTCATAAGAATATATACTTACATGTACACATATATATTTCATGTGCATGTATGTATATAAATATATGTTTCTATGTGTTTATCTATATACACACATCGTATGTATCTGAAGGGAGTGTGTCAAATGGCCAATGGGGAAAATGATACTTAATGGAAAGATTTGAATTGTTCTTTCTGGGTTGTTTAGTATCCAAAGGTGGTCTGGACATAATGAGAGAGGAAGGACCTCTTCTGGATCTGGTCAGATTCTAACAGGTTGGATTTTTTGCCTACATTCATGAGAACCTCTTTGGATTCATGGAATAGGCTTCAATTTTCAGGAGACCTTAGACCGTGTGTGGTCAGAGTAGAGAATGAAGAAGGCAAATTATGCTGAACGTGCCAACCTGCAGCCTGAAGGTGGACTATCTACCCGGAATCCTCTGCGCTAAATGCTTCTTCATGACCTTTGTGCTCATCCTCCCTCCGTTGACTTATGTCCTGCTTCACGTTTTTTGTCCTAACCCATTTAGCTCACCATTCACTCATTCATTTATGCCTTGCTTCCTCTTTCATGAGATACTAAGTACCTATCACTAAGTACCTATTCATCGTTATGTCTTTATTAATCTCTTCATTCACTAATGTGAGTCGCTCATTGGTTCTTTTACTCTTTTCACAGATTTCATTTCTTGGATGTCTAACTGTCTGCTCAAACAGTTCTAGGCCCTGGGCATAGAATAGGGGGCATTATGGACAGTGTTGGTCTTGTGGCATTATGGTCCAACATGGAAGAGGGCTGTTTATAGAAGAATCATCAGCCAAGTGGGAGATGGCAATGTGACAGATAACATTATGGGTACCTATGAGGGGTTTGTTCTTTCCTGAGCAAGAAACACTTGTACCCATGTCTGGGTACCATCAGTAGTTCCTGAGGAGGACAGAGATGGAAAGTTCAGTACAAGCAGAAACATGGGGACTGAGAGGGTGCTGGCAATATACATTCAGTCTTCACTTGGTCAAGGTTCATGGAGCACCCACAGCTCAAAGATGAGGTAACCACACCTTGCCTCTCCTAGATCCACACTCTATCTGCAGAGAGGAAGCACCAGAGCAGCAATACTGTAGAAAGACTAACCAATGCCCAATAGACTTATTTAATACAATAGGCATTCAGAAGTGTGCTTACCCAGCTCCAGAAACTAGGGCAGACACCATGGAGCATCTGAGCTGGTTCTTGAAGAGCTGGTGGGATTTAGTCATGAAAAGCAAGTTGAGAGAATTTCAGGGAGATAAATAGGAAGAGAACACAGATATGGGGACCCATAGGACTCATAGAAAACCAAGCTCAGTATCATCAGGCAAACCAGGGCACCAAGGTGTTGGGTGGAGAGGAGATTGACATTGGGAGGTAGTGGATGTCAGAAGAAGAGTTATCTTGTCAGGGAGCCTTGGACAGTTCTTCTGGTAGAGGCAGGCATGTCCAAATTAGGCTCTGTGACTGTGACAATAGCCGCTAAGTGGATCAGAGATGAGTGGGTAGAATCAGGGAAATCAGAGACAGCTCTGGCGTGGGAGCCTTCCCACTGCTGGGCCCCCACCCCTGGCACAGCCAACTCCACTGGAAAACCAAGAACAGCGGGGCCACTCTGAGCATGGCGGCTTAGGGGTGTTCAGATACGGGTCTGAGCTGCCACTTTGCCTTGTGTTCCCCTCAGGGTCAGAGTGCGTCACCTCGTGCCTGGACCACAATAGCGAGTCCGTCATCCTGCCCGTGAACGTGACGGTTCGTGACATTCCCCACTGGATGAACCCCATGCGAGTAGAGGTGAGTGATACGGGTTACCTACCTGTGGTGAAGGGGAAGGGAAATGCAGTCGTTGAGCCTGGCCCTACCCACGTTCATCCCTTTATGTGTATGGTGTCATTCATCTGCCACACCTGCGCTATAGGGGACTTAGTCACAACCATTTTTTTGTTCATAATTATTTAATGCGTTGGGTTCTGTCATGAGTATTTGTTATCCTAGTGAGTGTTGGTGGAAGCTTTGGGATAAGATTCATAATGTCTCGAGTTTACTAGTGATGAAACGGGGGGCAATGAGTGCACCCTGTCGGAGGGCAGGGAGCTGGATCACAGTCTAGTGTCTCTTGTCGTCCACGCTCATCAGGACAGGACCCTTATGCTTCTCTCCATGGGACTGTACTTTATGAAGCTTCAATTTCTGGCAATATCCTCCATGCTCTTCTCTGGAGGAATGCAACCAGTCTGGGATATTCATGACAAGGGTCTAATCAGGTCTGTTATTTATGGGCTCATACTGTGTTCAGGTCCATAGAACTTTGCATACGCAATAACTCAAACCTCAGACAGTGGTATGTACTTATGGATACCAGTATCTTACATGTCCTAATGGGCCTAGGGTAAGGCCTTAAACCCGAATATGATTCTGAATACTGAGCTTCCCATCCTATCAGGCTGGCAGGCACCTAGGCAGGTGACAGTGGAAACCTCTATTTGGCAAGTCCCAGGGTGGCATTGAGGATGGGCATTGGTTCTTCCTTTCCCTTGTGTCACCTGATCAGTTGGGGCTTCAGAGCTGATGTGGGGCTCTACTCTCAGCTACCAGGGAAGCTGATTCCAAGGCCTCCTGGATCCCTCTGAGCACTGATTCCTCACCCTAGAAGTGTATGGGGAGGTGAGAGAAGAGGGTCGACAGGCAAAACTCAGCTGATTCTCTCTATACCACCCCTTTCTCACTGGGATTCTGGGAGCTACTTTCTGCCTGCCTACTACAGATTGGGCTCTGGATAGCTTTGGCAGAACTTGATACAGGGTGTACTGTTTCTCAAATGAGCTGAGGGGACTATTTCTCCCAAGGCTTACTCAGCGCTCTAAGGCACGGGGCCTTGGCCGGACCCCCCAGCGTCCTCGTGCACACCAGTGTTCACCTCGCTGTTTGCTTTCTGCTCCCTTGTCTTGACCCTCTTCTCCCTGACTTCATTTCCCTTTACCCTGCTTCTACTTTTTAACTCTTTTTATTTCTCCCCTCTCCTATCTCTTTCCTCTTATTCAGCCTCCCCTCCAAAGCTTCCTCAGTCACCCTCCTGGCCTTCTCTGACACACAGGACACCCTGATCTTCTAACCTTAGACTCTTCTAACCTTAGACTCCTTCACCTGTTTCCTCCGCCTCACCATGCCTTTCCTCATTCATAAGAAAATCCTCAAAGGAATTCTCCTGAATGCCCCAATGTGCATGGCTGTGCCAAACACAGACATAGCAACAGCCACAAAGCCTGCTTACATGCACGACTCCCTGGGCAGCTGAAAGTCACCTAGATGCTTGTAGGCTAGAGAAACTGAGGATTACAGAGACAGGGACAGGTCAGAGTCAAGGAACAGTACAGTTTGACCTACCGGCCAGGACTCCAGACTGACAGCTCTCCCCAGCTCCCTTCTCCCATCTCACCTCCCACATGCTCCCACAGGTAAGTGTCATTCCACACAGGAAACCTCCCTCCCGCCCCGGTACCAAAGGTCTTCTTGGCTTGGCCCAGGTCCAAGTTAAGGCCTTTTCCCACTAAATGAATTCCCACCCTTCCCTCTGTGAACCCTGGTCACTAAGGAGTTCAGTTGTAATTCATTGTGAAATAAATCCAGGGATTTGAAAGCCCACAAACTGCCCTTCCCCGAGTTGCCCACCCGCTGCCTGCCTTGTAGCCCCCACCCACGTCCCTGGTCTGCCTGCCTTTATTGATGCTGGCCTACCAAGAGAACCATAACGAGGTTCAGACCTCCATCAGTCTCTGGAGGCCTCATTATCCAGGAGGAGAAAAAAAAAAAAAAGGTAGAAAACGGGAGGAGGGGGAAGGGCATAGATTGATGACTTCCAGGAATAAGGCGGCAAAGCTGGTCTCTCTCTGCTGCGCCCTTGCCCTCTGTGCAATGAGACCTGCAGAAACCAAGCTGCTGGTGCAGACATTTTCAGGCCTGGGAGGTCTTGGAGGGCTCCGAGGCCTTCTAAGAGGTGGCTTTATGTAGCAGTGTGAGGAGGACGGTGGAAAATGAGGGTGTGCTCCAACCTGGCCACTTTTGCCCCGGGGGTAAGAGTGTGAGAAAAGAATGGCTATTTAATGGATACCTTCTGTGAGCAGCACTGCCCCCCCCCCAGTCCCCGTGCATGCATGCACTCCATGCACCTCTATGAGCGCCTCTTGTTTCCAGTCAAGGAAATGGAATCTCAGAGATAAAAGCCATTTGCCAAGACCCCACACAGGTCTCAATTTATTATAGCCCCCCCTCCAGTCCCTATAGAATGTCGTAAGTACAAAGACAAAGCATTTATGAGTTGCTTGCTAGGGATGTGCTAACAAATGTTTAATATGTAGTTCTACACACACACACACACACACACACACACACACACACACCCCACACACACTGATTTGTGACATTTGCCAATTTCTGTGGTATAAATACTCCACCGTGGAGGGTGTCAATGCTTCTCAGTGCCTGTCAGTCACTGAACGCTGCATCTGGAAGACACAGGTACTTGTGGTTCTCTGGAACCCATGCAGCCCACCTCTGACTCTTAGGACAGACTCTAAACACTGTATATCTATGTGTATGATGACTGTGGATAAGTGGAATATCAGCACTGAATCATGCATAATAATCAGTGCACTACAGCGGAGACCTGTGAGGGCAGGCCTGTGGTCCTCTTGTGCACACTGATCCCTCCCTCCATGCCCAGCACACAGTTGCTGCTTTGTAGTTAATATTTATGGTTTCTAAATCAGGTGAGCATGGTAGGATCCAAGACCTGTACTAAGATTTGAATGGGAAGTGTCCCTCGTGGCTCATGCGTTTCCATAATTGGTACCCAGTTGGTTTCACTGTTTGTGAGGTTGTAGAATCATTAGGAGACAGAGCCTAGCTGAAGAAAATGGGTAGATGGAGGAGGTTCAGGCAGGCTTTCAAGTACATGGCCTGGCTCTAGCTTGGGGTCTGTTTTCTAATTCAAGACGGGGACCAATTGCCTTTCCCTCCTGCCACCACAGAGCCATTCCCCCACCTTCTCTGTCATGATAGACTGTGTTACCCCAAACCAAGAGCCAGAATAAATAATCCCGTAAGTATGTTTCTGTCAGGAATTTTGTCACAACAAGAAAAGTTAAGTAATACAACTTAATACCTGTGTGTGTGTGTGTGTGTGTGTGTGTGTGTGTGTGTACTAGGGCAAATCCTGTTGCTCCCATAGGCTGAACTTTTCCTGGTTTTGAAATGAGAGGTCAGCCTGGATCACAGTGTTAATAAACCCAAACACCTACAAAACCAGGCAGCTGGGATATAGGTGGGGCAAGCTCGTTGAGCATATCACTCTGTATATTAAATACAGAAGCTTATTACTGTTAGTAGCAGTATCAGCTATTTTTCTGTCACTGTGCTGAAAGATCATGACCAGGGCTGGAGAGATAGCCTAGCGGTTAAGAGCACCGACTGCTCTTACAGAGGACCCGGGTTCGATCCCCAGCACCCACATGGCGGCTAAGAACCGTCTGTAACTCCAGTTCCAGGAGAACTCCAGTTCCAGAGGAATCCGGGACCCTCTTCTGACCTCCGTGGTATTGCACAACACGGGTGCACAGACCTACATGCAGACGGTACATTCATACACATTCAAAAATAAATAAAATTAAAAAAAAATAAAAAAAAATAAAAAAAAAGATCATGACCAAAAGTGACTTATGGAAGAAAGAACTTATTATTTATTTATTTACTTATTTATTTATTTACTTATTTACTAATTTATTTATTTTTACTTAAGTTCCAGGCAGAGGAGAGTTCATTATAGCAGGGGAGGCATGGTAGCAGGCAGCTAGATAGGAAGCTGAGAGATCACATCTTCACCCCCATGCAGACAGGAGAGAGAGTGAATGCAAGATCTACCCCCCAGTTATTTGTTTCCTCCTTCAAGGCTCCATAGCAAGATGGAAATGTGGGTGTCGTGTGCATTTACCATGATTGTGTGTGTGTGTGGGGGGGGTGTACAATAAATCTGGAGTTTTTTTAAAAATTGAAATCTGTCTGTGCTTTTAATATCAGTGACAAATTTTAACCTTTTAAAGTACTAGTATGCCAAAGCAAACATTTCTGTGGCTTGTGTAACTTGGAAGCTGCTGGCTTGAAAACTTTGGATGAAATAGGCTCTTCCAAACTAGATATGTAGAATTCTGGAGGCAGGGGCTCTCCATATCCCATCCAGAGGAGAATGTCCAATGTATCGCTCATACCACTCCTTGCTGGGGATGCCAGGAGAGTCACACAGCAGAAAATGCAGCTTACATCCCTACAAGGATTTAATTTTTCCAAGTAGTTGACTCTTTGGCTTTTCTAATTGCTTCTGGAAAAAGAATAGGGGGAAGAAAGAGAGGAGAAAAGAGGAAAGGGAGGGAAGCTAAAGAAAGGAAAGGGAAATGACCATGTATCGACTGAGTATGATATGAAGTAGTTTATTATGGCACTTCCATATCTGCAACCTCACTTTGTCCCAGCGAGGTAAGTATTGTCATTGTGTTGTAAATGGAGCTCAAGCTCAGAGGCACCCAATGTATAAAACTAATATGGCTGGGCCTGGTGGCACACGCCTTTAATCCCAGCACTTGGGAGGCAGAGGCAGGAGGATCTCTGTTCAAGGCCAGCCTGGTCTACATAGTGAGTTCCAGCTGGAGCTACAGGAAGACCCTGTCTCAAAAACACCAAAGAAAAAAACAACAATGTGACTAAATTAGTTGCAGTAAACCCATCTGGGAAGGCAACCATTGTGTACCATTTGAAGAATAAACCTACATAGTACATGCAGCTAAAGAATGCAGAACTCATTCCTTGTAAAGAAGGAAAGACGCTTAGAGAGAAAGCTTGCCCAGGGTCTAAAGATCAGACGTGACCAGTCAGTAGATGGATAGATGTATCCATAGTCTCTTGACTTCTTATTCACTCGTGGACATGCTCATATATTCATTCCTTTAACTGGTGGTTTATTCATTCAGTCTTCAGTGCCAATCATGTGCCTCCAAATGGCAGATATTCTTTAAGCATTAGTGATAAAAGTGCATGCACAGTGACTGACCACAAGGCAAAATCAATGTTGATTGATCAGATTCACTCTGGGTAGGTTTTATAAGTCAAGGAAAATGGGAAGTTATCTAAGACACCTAGGATAGGAGGTCAGACCTGAACATGGAGTGAGGAGGCCTTGTGAGGTGGTTTCTTGGTGCGTCTTTGGCTCTGCTGAAAGCCAACCTTCTCTCTGGCCTTTATTGTTGAAACACTCTGCTTCCCCTACATTTTTCTTGGAGCCTTTCTATTTACCAAACAGTAGTCTTACCATCAGTCAAATGAGAGCTCTACTTCATAGTTATAGTTTCAGGGGCTATAGTACTTTAAAAAAATGGAGTCTTCAAAGCCTAGACCTTGAAATAAGAAGGAGGTAGAGTAAATTGCTTATGGCCAACTGCCTAGAAGTATAATTTAGACAGATTGTTTAACTTCATAGTGCCTCAGACTCCTCTTTTCTAATATTTTATTTACTATTTTTATTTCGTGTGTATGAGTGTATTGCCTGCATGTGTGTAAGTGCACCTGTCATGCAATGCCTGTGGAGGTCAGAAGAAGGTGTCGGATAACTCTGGAACTGGAGTAATGAATGGTTGCTAGCTGCCATGTGGGTGCTGGGAATTGAACCCAAGTTCTCTGCAAGAGCAGCCAGTCCTCTTAACCCATGAGCCATCTCTCTATCTCCAAGATTCCTTTTAAATAAGCCAGAGTAAAAGTATTCCTTTCCACAAAAGTATAGTCTGGGAATTGAGAGCCCACTGGTTAATTTGTGTGGAACGGTAGCAAATAATAAATGTATATAAAACATTTTTATGTTGAAATTACACATTTTATAAAAATAATATCTTGATAAGAGTCTGGTGAGCACGTAGCAGGAGCCATATACCTGGAGGGAAAGTGTTGTGTCATGTCAAAGACAAGAGGTATTTATTGATATGTAAATTCATATTTTACCTATACTTCAAATTATTTGTTGCAAGGCCTGTTCGTCAACATTTCCTGAAATTCTGTAGTTTGTCAGCACATTCAGTGTCAAGTTGGTAAGATTTTGTTGAATGCTGTTGTTATTATTCTGAAGGGAAACAGTCAGGGCTTCTCAACATTGGGGACAGGGCTTAGGCTTCAAGCACTGTTCAATCTGATCCCAAACTGGTAACAAAAAAAAAAAAAATCATGGGGCTGGAGAGATGGCTCAGTAGTTAAGAGTGCCGACTGCTCTTGCAGGGGACCTGGGTTTGATTCCTGGCACCAACATGGTGGTTAAGAACCGTCTTTAACTCCAGTTCCACGGGAATCCAACACCCTCTTCTGACCTCCTCGGCATTGCACAACACGGGTGCACCAACCTACATGCAGACAGTACACTCATACACATAAAAATAATCAATAAATCAATAAATTTTAAAAACACTCATACACATAAACAGTATATAAATTAATCAAAAAATATATATTTTTTAAAAAAATCATACGATCTGGGTTTTATTCATGGAGGTAAACCCAATACAGTCATTGTTCACTGATCTGTCGAATTGTCTTTAAATTTCCTGTTTCAAACAGCTACATTTAAACGATGTTAAATAAAAAAATACTAGTTTTTGCAATTATAATAAGATGTCAAGAGATGTTGTAGGCACAGAGATTGTAGTCTCATACTCATTTAAGAGAGGATTTTGAGCAAAAGAATGGTGACGGTGGTGTTAGTGTTGACGGAGTTGACAGCAGCAATGCTCATGTCTTGATGATGACTACGATGATGGTGGTAATGATTCTGTGAGAATGAAGACTGGTTGCTAGTTGACTACGATGATGATGGTAATGATTCTGAGAGGATGAAGACTGGTTGCTAGTGGTGGAGGATGGTCACATTAGTCCCTTTTTGCTACTCTGGCAAAACACTGGAGTTAACAAATTATATGAGGAAGAATTTATTCTGACTCATACTTTCAGAGGTTTTAATCTCCGGCAGCTGGACTACATTGCTTCTGAGGCCCTTATCAAGTGGAATATCATGGTGTGGCCAAATGACGGAGCAAAGCAGATCACCTCATGGTAGACCAGAGGCAGAAAGAGGCAGAAAAAGAATCCAGGGACAAGATGTGCCCTTCAATGTCACTCACTAGCAACTACTGTGCACAATCAGGTCTCACATGCACAGTTTTTGCCAAAACTCCAGTAAATTATGAATCTATCAATGACTATTCCATTGATTATGTCAGAACCTTCATAATACAACCACAATCTAAAAGCCCCAACATCTGCCAAGTAAGCCACAAGCGTGGCTGGCAGTCCTGCCATTAGTCCCAATTCTGCTCTTATGATCACACATGCAGCCCTGAAGAAAAGACAGTTCATTCTTCTTCCACCCCAAAGCAGGAAATGAAAAGCCTTATTACAAGATCTGCTATGAAAGGCTCTGGCTGGGCTAGATGTCTCATTGACATTAGGAGGAATAAGGCTGACATTTGAGATCTCCCAACTCGCGATGTACACAGCCTAGCTTTTCCTCCAGCTTCCATTGCCTCTCTGGTTTCCTGCTTTCTCCCTAGTACACAGAGAGGCCCTGTGGTGAAACAGGTGGTGCATGCAACTCTTGAGTAGTGGTGGAAAGTCCCCAAACCTTGGAAAAATAAATAGGCTCATGCAGATAATATAAAAGTCCTTTTTCTGAACTCACGTCTAGTAAACCTCAAGGGACAGAAACTTGTGTTGGTGCCACACCAACACACTCGTACATATGTATTGAATTAGTTCTTAGATAAGTAGGGGCCAGCATGGGTATCAAGTCCCCATTAGATCTTAACCTTGCTGCTTTCCTCCTCCTCCTCCTCCTCCTCCTCCTCCTCCTCCTCCTCTTCTTCTTCTTCTTCTTCTTCTTCTTCTTCTTCTTCAGTTTTATAAAATGTTCTGCAACATCTTTGGGTTTTGGCTGTGAGCACACCTTGGTTACTTAGAAGAAAGTCTGGTGAAAGTTCTCAAAGAATGAAAGCAGGTGCTCCTGTCTTCTTCGGTCCATGACTATGTAGCAGAGGAAAGAGTGGATGTGAAGGCTGTTGAGATTCATATATATCTCATCACTGGGCCCTACACTTGATTCTGGAGTAGACAGAGGTGCCTGAAACCCAGAACCACCTCAAGACGCTTAAGGAATTGGTCCAGAAGCCATTCTTAATATTTGATCATCTTGATGTATCATCATAACAAGCCCATGACATTGTCAGCACTTATTTCATAGATGGAAATACTAGTGTCATAGTGGAATTTCACAAAGCACTTTGAAGTTAAGATCATAGTCACAGAACTGTCCTACTTCAAATTCTGTCACTGGCCTGATGTTGTGGCATGTGTCTGGAATGCCAGAAGTCAGGAAGTTGAGGCAGGAGTATCTCAAACTTGAATCACCCTGAGCTACAGGCTCTGTTTCTACAGAGGCAGCAAGGGGCTAGACAGTAGATACAAATTATGCTCTTTGTTCAAGATTTTTATTTTAATTTAGTCTTCACTAACTAGATGTTATGATTGACATTACTGATGATCTTCTGAAACCCAAGAAGAGAGGAAGACAAATGGAGACATTCTCCATTGGGTAAAATCATCTCTACTTTGAGATGGAGCCATTATTTCATAAAATAATTATTTATTGAGTATTTCCTGAGTGCCAGACACTGTTCCAGGCAAGCAAGATCTAATGAATGTGAGGTGTGCTAGAACAGAAAAGAAAGTCATACAACCTAGTCCTTGACTGGGTCATGTGACTTCCTTTGTCAGAAGCTTGCCAAGAAACTAATTACACTTTGGCTCCTGTATCTTTGCCCTCAGGGAGAGAACGGGCTGGTCACATGCATTTCCCACATTCTGGCCCATGTAACTGTTCATTTCTTAATTAAAATTAATCAATTGGCACTCAGCCAAGAGAGCAATCCCTGACCATATTATATATTTCCATGGCTGGGCCATGACACAGCTACCTCTTGCTGTACATCTAAGCATGTGATATGTCATTTTCTTAAAGGAACAATTATAATCCAGCATGAAAACTGAGTCCTTTGTGGGAATTCAAAAAGAGAGCTTCTTGGATTTTCATGATCACTCTGATACTATTATCTTCTTTGTTTTGTTTATCTTTCATCTTTCAGTTACGCTAAGAAATAGTGTTATGTTAGATTGCATGTTATGAGCTGCTTTAAATCATTTCTGAAACAGTTGCTTTCTTCAACCCCTGGCTTCCCCATTTAACAGCTATGGAGCTTGGGGAATTTGTTTTACTATGACACAAGATTAATGTCCACCTCACATCATGATAGCAAGAAATAAATAAGGTAATGCATAAAGTAATTAGTGCCAAGAATGCACTCAATATATTTTAGCTTTCATTGTCATCAGCATAATTATTAGTGTTAGAGGAGTCTATAGATAGAAAGATCAGTAGATAGATAGATAAATAGATAGATAGATGATAGATAGATAGATGATAGGAGACAACTAGTGCCAAGCTGAGGGCAGGTTATTTCAATGAACAGGATCCAGTTTTTGCGGCAAAAATGTGTGTGCAGTTTCAAGAAGTTATTAGGAGGACCATGTTACAATGATAACAAATGACAGGAAGAAGGTTCTTGACTTCCTAAAAAGCTCTATACCAGAGGTTCATCTACTCCTCTCCCAGCCCAGTTACTCTCAAATGTTAGCATCCCCTCAGCTTCCTCTGACACACCAGTTCTTCAACGGCAGAGTCCCTGCCCTCAGAGATTCCAGAGTATTAGAATTTAAAGCAGGACATTGCCCTCTTAATGGACTCTCACAAAGCTTCTGGTAAAAAAAAATGGTCCTCAGGTTGTGCTGCGATAAACTTTGTTCCATGCCTTTCCCCAGTCTTTCTACTGTAAACACGCACACACACGCACACACACACACACCACCCCTAACTATACCCCGGTGGGTCAAAGGTCAGACAAGGGTTTTTTGCTCATGTTTCATGCTCCACAATTCTGCCTCACAAACTTTACTCCAGCCAAAGTAACAGAGAATCACGATACATACAATGAGCACAAACACAAGTTTAACCTTGGAGCTCCTGCTATTGCAAATACTTGGACAAGTTCTTTGTGCAAATACTACGGTGACATAGGACTTGACATTCCAAAAAGAGATGGAGTGGCTTAATGTGGTGCCAACAAAGAGATGGCTCCCTCACTTTCCCAAACCCACCTGACCTTTCTGTCTCCATTTCCTTGTAGAGAATTGTCTGCACTGTTGGTCTCCAGTGGTACCCACACCCTGCTCGGATCCACTGTGTCAAGGGCTGTGAGGTAAGTGAAAGGGAGAGATGCCTTAGTTGATATGAACGAATTCTAGCTTTGTGATGTCTTCAGTTACTACCATTTGCTATACCTACTACTCATTGTGTATGTGCACTGCCACACTTGTTAGAAATGAATCAGAAATCCCATTCTATCATACAGGGGATAGAATCCAGGCAGAAAGTTATGAAGCATACTAAAAATGTAGTTAGTATATAACAGGGTTGAGGCTTTTCCTTCACTAAAGCCTGTGGCTTACATGATACTCATTATGTCAAACAGAAAGGGTCAGAGCTGGGGAGATGACAGAGAGAGTAAAGTGATTGCTGTGCAGGCCTGAGGACATGAGTTCAGCACCCATAGAAGAAGCAGAGCACAGTGCTGCACACTTGTAATCTCAATGTTGGGAAGGTGGAGACAGGAATATTCATAGAGCCTGCTGGCTGTAGCCAGTGTGGCTAAGCCAGCGAGCTGCAGTGTTAATAAGAAACCCTATCTCAAAAATGAGGTAAAGAGGAATTGAGAACGATGGCTGATACTGACCTCAGACTTCCATACACCTGTTCACACATATGCATTTCTACCTTCACACACACACACACACACACACACACACACACGCCACCAAGAAACAGAGACCATATTGATTTAGCATAAATGATATGTCAAAATTGTTATTACCTATATTACATTCAGCCTTTATAGAGCTGCAGGAAATGGTTTTTGTTTTAATTTCCAGTTTAGTGATGACTATGACTTCCAGATCAATTCTTTCTCGCTCCACATCTTGATTATTTACTATTCTTCAACACCCAAAGTAACCTGTACACTTTAGGCACATCTATGAGTCCAAATGGAAGATCCTTTCTGACCCTCAAAGTCATTGACTTTCCATTTAAGCCATTCACACATAAGATGGCTTCCTTGGGGCTTGGAATTATGGGTGCTGGCTCTGTGTATTAGTGACGAGCCTCCGGTTGGGCTCAGCAGGCAAGTTCTTGGGATGCAGCTCTGTTCTCAAGGTAAGGCTTCCATGGAAACTAAAGTCATTTCTTTTGCATCAGTCTGTCCCTTCCTTGACTCATATAATGTCCCTAACCAATGCATAGAAAGACGTATGTACTCCATTCCTCTCAGATGGAGTTGAAAAGGAGGTTCACAACTGCTCTCAGATAATGTCAAAGCTCTGTGGTCTCAAGTGTTCCTCAAGGAAAATACAAGTAGAAAGGCCCAATTCATGTCCTAGAAAACTATATGAACTAGAAATATCAGAAAAAGATGCTCTTAAATGAAGAAACCATCTAAACCCAACCATTAAAAAGTGGAGAAACAGAGGCCCAGACAAAGGTCTCCTGTGGAATTTGACAAAATTCCCCAAATCAGAATGCTCCTAATGCTACCTAGTTCTGCCTGTTTGCTGTAGGAACAGGAAAATTAGAGTCAGAGAGGGATGAACTGGGCTAGCTTTGCCCAGCATGATAGGCAGAGTAGAAGCAGGAGTCCAGATCTTCTGACTGCCAAACTGCTTCTTCTCCTCTGCTGTCCATCTCCTGTCCATAGCCATCTCCTGGAAGTGTCACAAGGCACTAGGGGCAACCATATCTTTCTGCCATGGCTAGTGACCTAGTGACCCTATATGCATCTTCTTGGGACAGATAGCACGGTGGTCTCCAATAGTCCCCAGTGTGTCAAGCTTCAGCCAGAAATGGAAAATCAGGGCCATGGGCCTGCAGCTGTTACTTTTTTCTCATCTCTCTGGCTCAGTGCTGCGTTTTTGGAAAAGGCAGCTTGAGTTACCTGGACATTCATTCTGCTGAGCTGGCAGTCTGGGCATTCAGTGCGGCAGCAGAATTCGATCCCTTTTTTGACTCAGCACTGAAGCCTAAAGACCCTCACCTGTCAGGCTCTGAGCCCTAACAGTGATGCTTATCGCTTTTGCCCTTGCGGGTACCTCTCATCTTCTTCGGCCTTCCTTCGTTCAGAACTAATAGCCTGTGTCTCATCTAAGACTGAAGGATGCTCAAAAGAGAAGTGCTCGCTGGGGCCAGGAATGGGTTATCAAGCTTCAAGTGTCTAGAAAGAGTCAAGATAGAGAAAGGGCCAGGGGACTTTGAGCCTCTTCCTTCTCTCAAAACAATGTCAAAGTTCAATCATCCATTCATTTGTTCAGTTTACCTTATATAGGCCAGTCATTATTCTGGGTTTGGAGTATGCATGATTTTATGCAGGTTAAAACATGTTATCTTCTTGCCCCTCATCCAATTGTGGACCATCCATTCATCCAACATCCACCATTCCATTAACCATTTTGCTAAATATTTTCCTTTTTTGGGGGGGTGTTTTTGAGACAAGGTCTCCCTGTAGCCTCAGCTGGCCTGGAACTAGCCCTGTAGACCAGGCTGGCTTTGAACACACAGAGATCCACCTGTTTCTGCCTCCCAAGTGCTGGGATTTAAGACGTGTGCCACCACACCTGGCTTAAAGATGGTTCTTAGCCGCCATGTGGGTGCTGGTCCTCTGCAAGAGCAATTGGTGCTCTTAACCGCTGAGCCATCTCTCCAACCCCAAGTTGCAAAACCTTTTTGTAGGAAATTTAGGGCATAAACTGGATGGTACATGTCTCCTGGTCCACTAGAAACTTATAGTAACAATTAAGACAAAGATCAAATTCTAAAACGATGTATGAAGACTGCAGAGAAAAACACATGCAAGAGTCTGTGGAAGCTCAGTTCACTCTGAGCTTCTAGAAGTGACACTGGGTGGGTGGGAGGAGATGATGTTTTAGCTAGATCTGGAGAGATGGGTTCTTTGTTGGAATACATTAGTATTCCAATTAATAACCCAATATGGATAAATTTCTACATATCAGAGCTTTCTTGTGGTACTCCTTATCTCCCCAGGTCCTTTCTCTCCTCCAACTCCATCTAATTAACTACTATTCTCTATTATGATCTCTACTGAAATGTCATTTCCTCTGGGACATTTTCACGGAGCAACCTGAGACAAGATCAAATGCTTTATTATAATAGTACCAAGTACCTCTCCTTCATAGTTCTTATCAGAGTTGAAATTGGCCAATTAAATGTGTGAATATTTGATTAAAGGCCTTTTACTTTAGTAGAGTCCAAGATCTGTATGGGTAGATGGGTAGGCAGGTAAATGGACTGGGAGGATGGATGTATGGACTATGGTTACAGGAAAGGGCACAGATCCAAGCCAATTAATTCTTTACAATTTAGTTTTACTCATCTAAGAAGGAATAATAAGCCACCTTCACTAATATGTCTATATATTATATGAGGAAGAATTCAAATAATAGCCCATTCATATACCTTCTAAGGCACAGGGCAAAAGAAAGGGTTTATGCTTTATTGTTTGTGACCTTCTACTTTAATATGAATGTAATCTTGTTTTTGTCACAACAGTCTCATGGCAGAGTCATTCCTGAACACACAGCCACATGTGTACTCACATGTCTGGGATTAGCACATATTGTTTAGCTTTCTCTTCCTTTGTAACAGGAACTAATGAAGTGCAAATCTGGAATGATGAGTTGGGAGAACGGAGCAGAGATGCAAAAACTAGTCATTCCACAGTTCAGACTCTATGACCTTGGTTCTCTCTAGAGCCAGTCAGGGTGGGAAGGAGTAATGATCACCGGCAAATCATAGCTGATACATTTGCAATGACAGTCTCAAACAAACGTTGGCATGTTCTTTCTCATCAAAGAGGTACAGAGTATTAACTGGACTCGCCAAACTTAGGTAGGCTGAGTGACTGGGTACATAGACAAACTAGGCATTGCTTTCTTTAAAAGCTTATAATACTGCAGCCACTGCAAAACTTAAATAGACAAAGAATTTGGTATGGCGGGTTAAGTATTGGAATGGGGAAAGACCAGATCAGTTATGGTTAGACTACTGACCATCTGTTCCTCAATTTGGACCATCACAAAGTTTCTAGAACTCATAGAGAGCCAAACAAATAAATTAATATAAACTAGACTGTCATAGAATGGTTAAGAGAATTGGAGAACATGGAAACAAACTATTTTAGGTCATGGGTCTTTTTCTTCCAGTGACTAAGTCACTCTGATAATTTGAATCTCTGTGCAAAAGAAGTGGGAACAATCACACTGACCTCACAGGTTTAGAGAAAAAAGAAAGCCTTGAAGATGTCTAACACTGACTAAATCAATACTCTTGTTAGGGAAGCCAACATTAATACCTATGAACCTAGTTCTTATCAATCTTATGTTTTATGTTTAAAATTCAGATAGCAAAAAAACAAAAAAAAAAGAAAAGAAAGAAAAAGAAAAAGCCGGCGGGGCATAGATGTTGCCCCCCCACCCCCGCCTTTAATCGTGCCACTTGTGAGGCAGAGGCAGGCAGGTCTTTGTGAGTTCAAGGCCAGCCTGGTCTACAGAGTGAGTTCCAGGACAGCTGGGGCTACAGGGAGACCCTGTCTCAAAAAGACCCCCCCCGAAAATAATAAAATAAAATAAAATAAAATTCAGATAGCTTGTATCCGACTTCCTAATTAATCTACATGTAATCTGTTAAAATTTGTCTACAACCAGGAAAAGTAGAAGTGGTATCAAATTTTCTTATTTCTTGAAGTGAAATAAAATGTACCTTCTGATTCAGAAAGAAGGAAGGGGTATATTTTGTTGGCTTTTCTCATACTCCAGCAAACAAGCACATGTCAGCAGTACCATGTGCCAGGAGGAGAAGGAACGCACATAAGAATGTTTATAAATGGTAAAAGTGATTACTTATCCTTATTGGAGGAGATGTTGAAATTTGAAGGCAAGTAGGCTTACTATAGAGGTTTATAAGAAAATGATGCCAGGCGTGGTGGTACACGCCTTTAGTCCTAGCACTTGGGAGGCAGAGGCAGGCGGGTCTTTGTGAGTTCAAGGCCAGCCTGGTCTACAGAGTGAGTTCCAGGACAGCTGGGGCTACAGGAAGACCTTGTCTCGAAAAAAACCCAAAAGAACAACAAAAAAAAGAGAGGCTGGCAGACAACCACAGCGGGCTCCCTGAACTGCTGAGGGCAGCTCACATTCAAGCCAGAAAATAACAAAGCCTCATTTCCTTCCTGCAGCCATTCATGGGAGACAATTACTGCGATGCCATCAACAACCGAGCCTTCTGCAACTACGATGGTGGAGACTGTTGCACGTCCACGGTGAAGACCAAAAAGGTAGAGCAACCTCGGCTGCTCACAGCTGCCACCCGTGTGACTCCCCACCTTTCTGATCAGCGTCTCTTCTCCATGTTAGATTACCCATCATTGTGGTTGTGTTAGTGTTCTAACTTCACACTTGACGTTGCTTTGCTTTTTATTGCTTTAGTGCTTTAGTTAAGCTAATGTCTTGTGCTGGGTCCTGGTTGACCTTTGTAGAGGTCAAAGCTTGATGGCCTAGCGGTTAAGAGCACCGACTGCTCTTGCAGAGGACCCGGGTTCGATCCCCAGCACCCACATGGCGGCTGAGAACCGTCTTTGACTCCAGTTCCAGGGGAATCTGACACCCTCTTCTGACCTCCGAAGCAATGCACGACACAGGTGCACAAGAATAAATAAAAATAAGAAAAAAAACCAGAGGCAGGATCTTTGTGAGTTCAAGGCCAGCCTGGTCTACAGAGTGAGTTCCAGGACAGCTGGGACTACAGGGAAACCCTGTCTCGAAAAGACCAAAAAAAATAAAAAAATAAAATAAAAAGGCATTATCACTTAAAAAAAAAAAAAAGAAAGTGTTGTGAGGGTTACAGAAAAAGTTCCTGAATAGTGAGTGTTATCTATATTACAATATGAAGGATGAAGGGAAGGAACAGGAAGGTGGAAAAGAAAAGAAGGTAAAGTCCTGGAGAGAAGACATTTAATTTCCTTTGATACATTTTCCTTCCTCCCCCTCCCTCCTCCCTCCCTCCTCCTCCCTCCCTCCCTCCCTCCCTCCCTCACCTGCCTTTCTTTCTTTCTTTCTTTCTTTCTTTCTTTCTTTCTTTCTTTCTTTCTTTCTTTCTTTCTTTCTTTCTTTCTGTTCTTCCTTTTGGTTTCTTAACACAGGGTCACTTTATGTAGCATCAACTGGCCTGGAACTCGATATGTAGAGCAAGCTGACCTTGATCTCACAGAGATATGCCTGCCTCTGCCTCTCCCTGAGTACTGGGATTACAAGCATGCACCATCACACCCTACTTGAGAACATGTAAGTTAAGTGCTAAGTCCAAAGTAGAGGGGTAGAAAGAGACTGGGACACTGCTAACAAGGACATTTGCATCCTTTAAACACTCTAATATTCATCTTGAGTTTCTGCCTGTGGAATTGGGAGAGCCACATATGTTGGAAGCTGTGGTGGAGGGGTCTTGGCTGTGATTTTCTTCCTCTGACGTTAGGATACATACAGAGTGATTTAATTGTATGTGGTAAAACTGGAACATTAGAATGAGTTGTTCATCAGCCACTTCTGAACAACGGCCACCTCCATTTGCTTCCTGAGTAGAGCCAGGACCAGAGCTGGGAGCCTCAGCTGAGAACTGAGAGTGGAAATTAACCAGGGCAGCAAGAGCTGAGCAGCTCTCAGGTGATGAATGTGTTCATGGGAAATGCTTCTTGTTCAGAGTCATCTACCATCTGAGATGAAAAGTTGCTCCATTTCAGAGATCAGTTGCTCTAATATTTCATTTGAAAGAACTGCGAACTGAGTTCCTAAAACAGGAAAGGGAAAGAATCAAAGTCGTAGCTGAAGAGCTCTCAGTGATTGTCTGTCACGAACTTTTGGTTTCATTAATGGGACACTGAGGCCATAAAGGAGGGATGATTTGTACCAGATGCCCGAATGAACAATAGCAGCAGATCAAGTTCCTGCCTCCCCACCAAAGCCCTTTGGTACTGAAACATCCTTAAGGAAGTGGGTTGCTTTAAGAAATATGATCAGGCCGTATGAGGGATGTATAGGGATGCACTCAGACTGAAACTATTGACTGTCAATACTTGTCTGATAATGACAATAAGACAACAAGCTGCAAACAGTTATTGGCTGACAAATAAGTATGCTGGAATTCTCTAGAACCCAGTCAGTCCTCAGTGTGTAGTATTATCTAGCATGCTTGGGCTTTAGTTTTAGTTTTTGTATTTTTAAAAATTTATTGTTTTTATTTTTCATGTATGAGTGTAATGCCTGCCTATATGTAAGTGTACCAATGTTGTGCAATGCCCACAGAGGTCAGAAGGCACTTGACCCTCTGAAACTGGAGCTAGGGGCAGCCATTAGCTGCCATGTGGGTGCTGGGAACCAAACTCAGGTCCTCTGTGAGAGCAGCCAGTGCTCTTAACTGTGGAACCATCTCTCCAGCCTTTGGCTTTTTATTTCAGTGTACCTGGGACACTGAAGAAATAAGTGTTCTGCTTAATAGAGAAGAATTAAATCAATTTCTTGTTAATAAATTTGTGATTTTCTCTAACAATAAAACTATATATATATATATATATATATATATATATTCCATTTTGAGGGGAAATTCAGAAAGAAGAGAATATACCTAATCTCTTCCAGCACAGAGAAAAATCACTACTTTTTGTTTATTTTGAATTTTAAACATTTTGTTTGACAGATTTACCCATTTGTTAATGAACTTTAGTCGTGTCACCCAGTTCCCACTCCCTCTCTCATCTCCCTCTGTCTCTCATTGAAATCCTCTTCTCAACAATCCCTCTCCTACATTCTTGTCTTATTCTTGTGTGTGACCCACTGAGTCTGAGTTTCTTTTCTGTGGATAGGTGCAATATTATTTACTGAACCAAGGGCCACAGATAGTGGCTGACCAGTGAAGACAGGGACATCCTGCTTTTGCTGTATTTTACTTTGTATTTTTTGTACATGTCAAGGCATGTGTGTCTCTCTATGGCATAAGGAATCTTACATATGTAAATGATCTATCACTACTGTGAACTTTTCACATGTAATTTTTGCTGTGCTGTTGATTATTTAGTTGCGAGGGGTAGGAACTTATGTTACATAACCATGTACTTTGACTTTTCTCTTGAAGTTTGAGTTACATCAGTTTGCACAACATACTTTTTTAAATTTATTTATTTCTGTATGTGTATGAATGTACTGTCTGAATGCAAGTTTGTGCACCCGTGTCATGCAATGCCGCGGAGGTCAGAAGAGGGTGTCAGATTCCCCTGGAACTGGAGTTCTCCTGGAATTGGAGTTTCAGACGGTTCTCAGCCGCCATGTGGGTGCTGGGGATGGAACCCGGGTCCTCTGTAAGAGTGGTCGGCGCTCTTAACCGCTAGGCCATCTCTCCAGTCCCGCACATCATACTTTTATAGAACTAATTTTTCCTTTATAATTGATCCTTAGGATGAAATTATTAGATTGAGAGCATCAGCATCTTTAAGTCTTTTAATATCTATTTCTAAATAGGTAGAATTTATCTAAATAGATATCTAAATAGATAGATATATTTCTGAATATAATCTATATTTTACCACATCTGAGTATTCTGTTACAGAAAATGGAGGGTGAAGTTTGTGTTTAAGTAGAAGTTTCTCTAGAATTGCAGCACCATCTGACATCATAAGTTGGCAAAAGAGTGCCTCTGGCTAAAATAATTTTCCTCCCTCCTCTAGTTTATAAACTAAAATATTATAAAATTCTGTTTATTTCGGGGGAGGTCATCCTTAAATGTAGTACTCTTTTTGCTGGTACATGATGGGGAGGTGATATCATGAAAGTGAAGTTCAGGTGTAGATTCCAAGTTATTACAGTAATTTTATTTCCAGTGTGGTGTGTGAATGTGTATATGATATATTTTCTCTGTCTCTCTGTCTCTCTGTCTCTGTCTCCATGTACATGTGCATGTTTAAGAACACCAAGGCACCATTTAGCTCTGTTTCTGAGCTGTCTGCAGCTGCAATAAATTCAGACTACAGGGCCCCGACATAGTACTGCTTTTCCTCCAGGGGACCCCAAGTCAGGTCTTTGACAATGCTGAACGTGATCCTCATCTTTCCATTTTTCGTGTCTTTCCTTGCCCACCTATGTTGTGTATGTAGTTTTGGATTTTTCCATTGATATCTTCCACTTCTATTCTAACTGCCCGGGCTTCACTCTTCCAGGGAGCTGACTGTCCACTAAGCATTTTCTCTGGACCAGGCTGTGTACACAGATGCAGTTCTTGCCTTTCTGAGCTATGTCTGTTGGGGGGGGGGTGTCTGATAATCAGTGAGCTAATAGTGGAATCAGGATCCTTTGTGTAAGAGACAGTGAAGAAAGAGTGCAGGACTTCAGGAAAACCAGTGTGAAGGTCAGAAAAGATTCCTTGAGAAGTTAGAAAAGATTCCTTGGGAAGTTATATAAGGCAGAGGGAATTCCTAGTGAAAGTGACTATGGTTGGAGAGAGAAGGTGTGTGTGTGTGGGGGGACCTCTATGACCTATAACTTGAAGGAAGGATTAAAGAAGCTAAAGCATTCTCTTTGGGCATGTATGACACTATCATCATTATTTCAATGTTAGGACTTTCCAAAGTCAAGATTCCAAAAAAGAAGAAACACATCTCAAATTAACATCATATTTCTCTCACTATAAATTACCCCGATGTACCTTCTAAATAAGCACCAACTTCTTGAAACTTCTCTTGTATACACTCAGATAACTCTCCACAGTAGACAAGTTTACAGAGGGTGGTAGCCAAGGAAAAGCAAGAATACAAACATGTAAACAAACCACCACATATCTCAGACACTCTCCTGGACCTCTCTCTTTCATCGTCATGTCAGCCTGACAAGTATTATTACGTTCATGGAACAGACAAACTAACGTGGGCTCCAAATATTCATGAGACTTTCCCAAGTTCATTTGGCCTGTGATTGGCAAAGTTCAAATTCAAATCCAGTCTGTCTGACTCACAAGTCCTGCTCTTTCTCCTGCCTAGGGCTGTCTCAGAGGAGGAAAGTACCTGTGAATAGGACCTTGTTCTCAGTGTACCTGGGCATAGCCCTTCGGGTTTAGGCTGGAGACATTTTATGGTGAGCCCAGCTGCCAGGGAACCTGGGTGTGGGTCCCTCCCTATGGCACATGAAGGCAGCTATCCCAATAACAGCTTTGCCCAGACATCCTTGACATCCCAGGATCCACAGACAGATGGTTCTTCTGGTTTTACACAGGTCAGGAGAAAGATCTTCTTCTGTCTCAAGCTTCTACACTAAGAAGACTTTTAGGGGAGGGGAGAGGTTTTCTTCAGGTGACACCTCTGACCTTCCCTGTCCCACCTGTGTAAGTCTTACCTACACCCTTAGCTGCAGTCCTGTATTATGGGAAATTCTCTTTCTCCAAGCATCCAACTCAGAAACTTACCCAGAGAGCAGGTATGCTTCAAACATCCTCCCAAATCACAAGAATGCCTTCGCTGGCTGCCTTCTATTCACTGAACTGCGCCTGGGATCTCTGGGCATACTGTTTCATTTAGAGCTCAGGACAGTCCAGCAAGGAAGAAAACAGACTCAGTTGGATAAATTTATGAGATGAGATGAGAGAGCTACACTGAGATTAGGACTTCCTACCTCTAAGCAGGTTATACTAGTGAGTATTTATTGACAGCTGACTCTTTATTATGCAGTGTTAACTCTTTTCCATGTTCATTCATTTCATCAGCACACCAACTCTGTTGTGGGTGTTGTTAAAACTGGCTTAGAAAGGCTAAGGTCACTCAGCCAAGGAATAGTAGATATGAGATACAAATCCATCTCTACCATCATTATCGTATCCCTGTCAATGTAAATATCATGAGTAGTACCCTTTCCATGAGCAGGACCACCATGATCATCATCACCATCGTTTAATGAACATGCACATACTACGTGCAGAGTGCTTTCCTTGAGTTGTATACTTAGTGCATAGTAATTCCTCAGGGAGGAATTTCTATTACTTTTACTTTACAGAAACTGAAGCTCAGAAAAGTAAGTGACTTGCTTCAGAGCATAGTCTAAGCTAATCAGGGTAAAGACTCAAACCTACATATTCTTTTCATCTCTACAGGACACTCCTGCATTTTACCCTTGCTTTCTTCCACCATTTATTCACATGAATACCTTATCTAGATGCAAACAAGCCACTATGCTCATTGATTGTCCCATGCCTCATGCCAGGTACTGTATCATCTTACCTCCAAGAAACATGTAGTTTGCACATGTCATGCCTTCAATTACTTATTCTGTTACGTATTTATATGTACCGTGTAAAGTCCCCAAGACTCAACGGTAATGTGACTCATCCAAGGTACTGCCATCTATTGGTGCAGAACCAAAGCTTTCAGCTTTCAGACCACCAGCACAGAGTGCCTCTTGTTTCTCTACCACAGAGCTCAGGGTGCGTCTTGTTTCATCACTACACACACACACACACACACACACACACACACACACACACACACACACCATTCTGTCTGTTACCTCCCTGTTGAGTCTGAGTCAGAATCCAGCCCTTGCTTGTCTCCCAGCCTCAAACAAGAGTTACAGCCAGAGCCTTGTGGTACAATTGCCTGAGCTGCATTCCTGAATTATTCACACCCCACATGTGAAGGGGTGAGCACGGGCAACTTACTCTGGGGGAAAAAACCCTGGCCTGAGCGCCATTCTCTTCCTAGAGGAAAAGGGAGAGAATCTTGGCTTTGAGTCCTTGATCCTGGCTTGTTAACTTACTTAACCTGGCGTGGAACAGCACAGCCACATGGTTATTGAGAACCTTCAAATATGATCTTGTCACCATGATGTGTGGTAGGTTTGCATGGTAAGCCACCAGGGACAGATGGTAGGAAGCCACATGTGGAGTCTGGGAACATGGACATCGGCCTCGGTGTTTTTTTGTTTTTTCTTTTTTTAATCTGTCAGAGCACTTCTCCTTATGCCCTTATGTCTAAATTCTCCCTCTGCGCTGAAAAGATCCTGACTCCTGCCCTTCCTGCTGCTTGGAGGATGGCACTGAGAAGTGATAATAAACACAGGTACATATCCTTGGCTGCCTCCCAACCAGTGACTCATCTCTTTGCACTTTAATTTCCTCTAAGGTATAAAACAGGGATAGTAAGAATAGCTACCTTATTAGGGTTGCTTAGAAGCATTGAATGAGATAATGCATATTAAGATTAGCTCAGGGCAGGTACATCACGAGGAACAATGGTTTAAGAGACAGCAGTCAATCCTTTCAGAGTGTGAAGAAAATGCCTTCTTTTATACTCACTTGCTTAAATGCTCAGGGCCTGGAATAGGGTTGGAATCCTCCTGTATTAGCCCCTTACTATTTACTGCTAAGTCCAAAGCCTGGTTGATTTTGCTTCAAATTCCGAAGCCTTGATTTGTTTTTATCTGCAAGGTTAATGGCAGAGCCAACAACAACACAGAGAAATCAGCGGGCTTGTGGAGGGGCCTCAAGCATTGCTGGTGTGCTCATACACTGGTTTTCAGTTTGATCCTCCACAAACACATGTTCTCCAATTTCTTCCTGGCCAAACCTATAGAAACCTGAGACTCTTTACTCTTCTCATCTCAGGATCAGACCCTTGATCAGTGAGGAAGCATGTGAGAAAGAGACCTCAAGGTAGACTCTGAACAGGCAGCTCACAAAAATACATACACTCTGAAACTTTTTCATCAGGCACGGTGGGAGCTGGATTGGAGAGTTGATTTCATTGACTCCTTACCAGAATACTGTGTGGTCTTTATAAGGTTGCCTGTTTCCCCATACTGAGCCTACAGTTAAATTCCAAACTTCTACCATGGGCTCATTAACTTACCTATATTTACCGGAACCTGGTGAGCACAAGGAAGTGCTGAGATCTGTTTTGGAGACTCAGCCTTCTAGACTTTATTATAATCTAACTGTGTTTCATTTTCAAATATGTCTCTTTAGGAAATGCCAACATTTCCTGGGCTGGCTTTGTTAAGAAAGAGAATAGAGGTCTCACTCCAACATGATTAGGCCAGGTTGAGAACCAAACTGATGACAGGGTTCTGTAGCCAATGACTTTGGAAAAGCAAATGGAGCCAGAGATGGCAGGAAGAGACAGACGCACCAGCTTTTATGAGCAAAGTCATTGTTTCTAGTTCTTGGGCAGGAGGTGGGGGAGCTCAGTGGGAGAGCATTTCTAGGATGCATTATGTCTCCTAGACTCAAGTCCCAAACACACACACACACACACACACACACACACACACACACTCACACCCCATTACACCTAACTCTCCTTTCTGGTCAGTGCCTTGCCTTTCTACATTTTTTCATGCAAAGAAGGATTTTCAGCCAGATGGGCAGTTAGAGACCATGGAGATTAGTACTTACCATATATATATATATATATATATATATATATATATATATATATATTATAAACTGAAGTCCAGGAAGAGAAGTAACTACTAGTAGAAAGTTACCAGAAAGTGAGCCCAAGAGGAGAGACTCCCTGACTCCTGTTATTTTTCTGTTCATGCATTCATATGCTCACCCACTGATGGGTTCACTCAATGCTATTACTTGGTAAAAACTTGGTTCGGCAGTAGACCTGGCCCTACCACTGAGCTAACATAAAAAGGAAAACGTAGCTTTAGCTGAGGATCTTTTGGTACTCATCAGTACTGGGTGCGGGAGAGTCAGTCTTTAGAGAGTGAGTACTAGATAGGCTGACCAGGCTCTGGTTAGACCTCTGGGTATGTAGACAAGCTTGACTTAGAAAGGCCTTAACATATATGACAGAATGCATGAAATCCTGGTGTGGACTATGGGGGGTGCAGATGACAGAGGGGATCTAGATATAATTAAGGTATATATTATGAATACACAAAAACTCAATAAAAATATACACTAAAAAGTAATTCTGGAAGGGATAAAAGAAATTTGTTGTGATACCATGTAAGTGATGGTTCCATTTTTGGCCAAGCCAAAGAAAGGCAGGGTAAGGGTTGGAGATCAGAGTTGGAGAAGAGCTACCGGAATAAAAGAATATGAATGCCCAAAGACTTAAACGTATTTTGGTCTTTAAGTCCAATTTATTGTGTTATTACATATGTTGGCTTATGTATATTGAAGCATCCCTGCATCTCGGGATAAAGCTGACTTTATTCCATAGTGGATGATCTCTGCACATTTTATCTGGCATTAATATATATAAACTGAAGTCCAGAAAGGGGAAGTAACTACTAGTAGAAAGTTACCAGAAAGTGAGCCCAAGAGGAGAGACTCCCTGACTCCTGTTATTTTTCTGTTCATGCATTCATATGCTCACCCACTGATGGGTTCACTCAATGCTATTACTTGGTAAAAACTTGGTTCGGCAGTAGACCTGGCCCTACCACTGAGCTAACATAAAAAGGAAAACGTAGCTTTAGCTGAGGATCTTTTGGTACTCATCAGTACTGGGTGCGGGAGAGTCAGTCTTTAAGAGAGTGATACTAGATAGGCTGACCAGGCTCTGGTAGACCTCTGGGTATGTAGACAAGCTTGACTTGAAAGGCCTTAACATATATGACAGAATGCATGAAATCCTGGGTGGACTATGGGGGGGTGCAGATGACAGAGGGGTCTAGATATAATTAAGGTATATTATATGAAATACACAAAAACTCAATAAAAATATACACTAAAAAGTAATTCTGGAAGGGATAAAAGAAATTTGTTGTGATACCATGTAAGTGATGGTTCCATTTTTGGCCAAGCCAAAGAAAGGCAGGGTAAGGGTTGGAGATCAGAGTTGGAGAAGAGCTACCGGAATAAAAGAATATGAATGCCCAAAGACTTAAACGTAGTTTTTGTCTTTAAGTCCATTTATGTGTTTATTACATATGTTGGCTTATGTATATTGAAGCATCCCTGCATCTCTGGAATAAAGCTGACTTTATTCCATAGTGGATGATCTCTGCACATTTTATCTGGCATTACCTTATGTGCTGGGCCATTTCTGTTGTTCCGGATGTCTAATCCTTGCAACCATATGACACGCAGTGGTTTTTGTTGTTGTTTTAAAAACTCCTTTAATAGACGTAGAAACTAAGGGCCATGCCACTCAAAGAATTGTTCAGAGACAAGATAATGCCTGATTTGACTGTGCGCTCAGTTTCTCCACATGAAATAGAGAGTTTCCCTTGTGTCTCCTTCAGTTCCCAGCATTGTATGTTTCTCTTGACGGTGAAGAGGTTATATAGAAATAATTCTAAGAGAGAATGCTTTAGATTTGAGAGAAAATATTTTAGATTTTTTTTTTTTTTGCCACAAAGTCTTTGAGGCTAGAATGTAAATGTCCTAAACAAGGAAGTGTAAGTAAGTGTAAATGAGAACAGGTGCTGAGTAGAAAGATAGACTGAAGCCTCTCTCATGGAACCAAACACCTATTAATTGAAAGGCAAAGCAAAGAGATATCTTGGATATAAAGAGATGGAGAAATAAGGAGAAATTCATTATTTTTGTGACTTAGGCTCTGAGAAGACAAGATTGAACAAGATTGACATTGTCTCTACCCAGTAGCCACATCTTGGTGGGGGGAAGGCAGGAGGGGGGAATGCGTGTGGTTTGTGTACAGCGTATATATCTCTGTAATTGATCACTTTGTATACATGAAGCACTATATTAGGCGTTTTTCCATGAGCTCTTTTGTTTACCTTTCATCACAGTGCCAGGATGCATAGGAGTGAGTATACATCCATTATTCCTATTTAATGAGTGAGTTTGCCAAGGCTCAGGGAAAGTCCACATGTTCCAGGTCACCCCTGAGATAGGTGGGGGAGCTAAGGTTAGTCTTCCTGATGTTTACTATTACATTTTAAACATTTTTTTTTTTTTTTGGTGTTTTCGAGACAGGGTCTCCTGTAGCCCCAGCTGTTCTGGAACTCACTCTGTAGACCAGGCTGGCCTTGAACTCACAAAGATCTGCCTGCCTCTGCCTCCCAAGTGCTAGGATTAAAGGCATGTGCCACCACACCTGGCTAGTATTACATTTTAAATTACTGCAAAAATTTCAGGATGGAGAAGGGTTGATAACCTGAAATGGAGAGGGAGAGAGGGAGGAAAGGCAAGGCGACGAGAGAGAGAGAGAGAGAGAGAGAGAGAGAGAGAGAGAGAACCCAAAGAATGAGTTTACAAGTTCATGAGAACCAGGAAGAGAAAGACGTTCTTAGAGACTCTTATTAGCACTTGGAGACCCTGCCCAGGCAGGAGGCGAATGAGGTCATTAAATCCATCTGCGCAGATGGGGGACCCTCTAGGGAAAGTTACAAGCAAATGTCATGATGCAATATAGTGAAATCGGCTTGCGTTAGTTCAGGCTGGGACTCCAGCAGGGGTTTCAAGGCGTTCCGGAAAGATGGATCATGTGCCACGCCGGATGGGCTCTGTTGGGCTTTTCCTATCACTTTCTAAAAAGGCCAGCCAGCGCAAGGTCACAGAGCACATAAAGGGATAGACTAGGAAGGGAATTTGGCCTTACATGTTCATGTCTGTTTCTAAGGTTCTTCTAACAAATTTAATTCAAAACTTGCATGTAAAGCGTTCCCTCCTTCAGATTTCAGGAAGTCATCTAAGCTTGCCTGAGCTTACTCGTCTGCCTTCATTGTACAAATATATGCAGAGAGCTCCTTTTGCTTAAAAGACATTTTCATCACCCTGTCTCAAAAAGACAAAAAAGAGACATTTTTCATATCCTAAATCTTAAATGATTATCACAGTTGCTCTTCGTGTGAGATATTCTATTCCATGCAGAATTGCCTTAACCAACTTCAATAACCTTCATTGTATTTTTAACACTTGATTTTACTCAGCACTTGTAGTTTACCCTTGTAAAGTGGATATTATTATACCAGTTCTCACCAAGGCTCTGGGAGAAGTCTTTTATCTTAATTTCAAGTATCGGAGGTATCACCTATTCCATTGAGCAAATACCTATCCCTTTTTCAGCTTACATTTCTTCTTTGACAAGAGGTAATTGTTATAGAAACATTTCTTCTTTTTCTCTTTCTTTCTTTTTTTTTTTGGTCTTTTTGAGACTGGGTCTCCCTGTAGCTCCGGCTGTCCTGGAACTGGCTCTGTAGACCAGGCTGGCCTTGAACTCACAGAGATCTGCCTGCCTCTGCATCTGGAGTACATGACCATGCCTGGCATAGAAGCATTTTTACAGAGCTGTAAAAGGGACCCGGTATTTTCTTATCTGAAAATTTTATTGGCTGACCCATGGCAAGCACCTGTCCCAATGTAGCTACTATGATGATGCCTCTGGTACTATTCGAGAATGTTCTTGGAGTGCTAAGAAGATGCAGAGCTGTGACTTGACCTTGACTCTTCTGCTTTTCAAATCCAGTGATTGACCCTTAGCTATTTACTGCTTCACCAATAATTACTGCTTTTGACCAAACCATCTGATTCCCTCCTACTTTTCCTTCTGCAGGTCACGCCTTTCCCTATGTCATGTGACCTACAAGATGACTGCGCTTGTCGAGACCCTGAGGCCCAAGAACATAGCCGGAAAGACCTTCGGGGATATAGCCATGGCTAAAGAAAGACAAGGAATTGTCAAAAGATTTCCCAGCGCCAGGACCCGCATCCCTCTGGTATTGATTTCACAGTCTGCTGCTCAAACGAAATGGCCTCTCCACACCAGGGATCCTTAGCACCCAACCGGTCTGCCTTTAATTTCACCAAGGAAGGACTCACTGTGGGGCAAATGAACCAAGTCTCACTAAGCTGAATGATGGAATGGAGTACTATCCCCCAGTCTGGGATGGATTGCATAGACAGCATGTAGTCTCAGAGCCTCTGAAAAAGTCTAACCATTTGTCACATGACCACGGGGGGGGGGAACCCATACATATACACAAAACAAACAAGCAAACAAACAACCATTCTGTATCTAGGAGTATGCACATCTGTGGTTAGCGCACACGCATGCACACATACCCATACCGACATCTGTGTGAGGGCAGTTTTGGAGATTAAGCAGAAAACTGTGGAATGGAACAAACTCAGTCATTCCTTTCTCAAGCTCCTAGCCAATGCTGTCCTTGAGGGAAAGAAGGTTCCAGAAACTGAGACCAAGCATTGAGATGCCAATGTAGCTCACACTCGGAGGCTCGGAATATGTAGGGCATGCACAGTTGTGCAATCCTTTGGGACTGGAAGTGAGACGGTCTGTGACTACCAACCTTCTAAGGAACTAGGGCCCAGGAAGACGGAACTATTCCAACGTGTGAAAATCCCCTAATTCTTTTTGCTGCCATGGGGATTTTGCCCCAACACCAGGGTGCAAGGCCTAGCTGGAAATGGCTTAGGACTGCCAAGTCAAGGTATTATACCGGCTCCCTGCTTGAGGCTTGAGGTCATCATATTCCTTCCAGCACCCACCCATTCCCCAGATATTACCTTGGGACCACATTTGCTGCTACTATCCCTGCTGCTTTGTTATTCATGTTGAGTACCCCAAGATGGTAGGACTAGGCTAGAACAAACTCCACACAACCAAGTAGTCTGCCTTAAAATGAGATTCCTTTTTTTTTTTCTTAAGAGTTCCTCACTTCTTGGCCCTCTGTGCAAGAGAAAAAAACCTTCATGGGCTTGAGTCTGCCGTGGGTGGACTTTTCATTCAGGAAGAGAGTTGAGGGACTTCAGATGCTAGACCCCTTTTTGAGAGTCCAGAATGTCTGAGCCAATGTTAGATTTTATAATCAAGTGGAACAGTGTTAATCTTCGGGGATGCTAAAGCCAACCAGAGGCTGTTATAATAGTCAGAACTTGGGTTCTTGTACTTATCCCAGTCTTCCTAGCTCCCTAGGCTAGATAGAGCAGGCACTGAATATGAGACGTGCACTGCTGCTCTAAATAGATACAGTTCTAAAATATCTTGGATGTGGTCAATGTGGACTATATTCTAGGGGGACATCAGAGGGAAGCCCTGGAGATTAAGCCTCTCAGTACCCAACAGTCATCACATTTTCCACACATTTTTTTCCAGCTGCCAATACTTATTTCCACACCCGGTGCTGGACAGCCTCTTTTCCCTTCCCATATTCAGTCTTCAAACGTTAAAAGGAAATGAGTCAATTGTACATGAATGCCAGCAATATTTTCAGGGCCTCCTTGCCTCTTTTCAGTAACCTGTCCGTGCCCTCTGATTTAATATGGGAACAGATTAATACAGGATGAGGTGGGAGGGTCTAGTTACATTTGATATACCTTGTGAAATGTGGATCTTGAAGCAAGGAGGTGATGGGAGGATCTAAGTGAATTGTATAATATATAGATGACTGTACATCAACTGATCTGAAGTCTGCTGGAGACAACCAATGAAAGCAAATGAACTGAAATGAAAAATGCCAGCCCACGTGGAGACCTCCTGGTTCCAGTATCTTAGGCAGACATTTTTAATCCATCATGGCCCTTTTTAAAAATTCTGGGACCAAAAGTAACTTTAGAAACTGTGTTCCTATATCATACCCAATAGCTTTTTCCTGATGATCAGGAACACTTGAAAAGGTATCTATTGGCTGTCTGTGGTCTGCTACATTAAGAAACATACCGAGGTGTTTTTTGCTGGTACCCAGCAATAAGGATACAGTGCTTAGTTAGCGTATGTAGCTGGTCCTGTATTATAGCCTCACAGACTGAAGTCCAGAGTAAAGAGGGGGCCACCCTTGTAAAGGCTGAGCCCCCTTTCCTTTATGTTGTCTCCTTACCAAAAACAATACTGAATTTATATTCAGGGCATTCTTTTCTCCTACAAATACTAGGACCAATCCTTAGAAAAAACTAAGGACAATACCAGGAGAGTTGGCTTTATTGTGTGTCATTCTCCAGGTCGTGAATCTTTTGTCAACCCTTAAGGCTGTCCCTTGCCCCAGATGTGCCCTGTCAGCTTAGATAGTACCTGCCATGGAAAGGCCACCCCTCCCAATGGATTAATATATCCATAAGTAGTATGGAAACTTCTGGAACCCAAAGATGCCATTGTTAATAGTCAGAATTACAGAAACCACAGGAAGACCTCACAAACTTGCCTGAAATCAATTCTCATCCAACTCTACCTTCACATCCACCGCTGTCTGTCCCTATACCCTCAAAATTCCAAGAGGCCAGCTCTTATTTTATGATTCACAGGCTGAATTGGGTTCTTTTGGGTAAATCTCACCCAGTCTCCTTCCTGTCATTCAAACCTGTTACTAACAAATTTATATTGGCTAAAGATATTAGACAAAGAGACTACATGACTGGTGGTGACCTGTCTCATGCCAACAAGGAATGTGTAATTCATAGGCTCTTTGCAGACCTCAGTACAGGACAGTCAGCTCTATTTATGAAATGCACTAATTCCCAGTTCCATTTTCTTCCTGGGAATAGACTCCTCATCACATCCCCTCAGTCATCTGTTTAGGACAATGGTGTAATCAGGAGGAGGCGGGTCTGAAGCGCTGTTCTGCAGCTACAGCTTTGGGGCCCTAAAACACTTGAGAGTTCTGCAGCTGAGGAAGTATCAGTCTGTCAGCAGTGAGGAATCAAAGATGAGGCGGACAGTTCTTTGAGGCCCATCTGGGAAACCATTCCAAGCCGCAACCTTCACTGTTTGCCCAGAGGACTCGCATTTACCCCCAGATCCTGTGCCAACAACCTTATGAGGGAAGTCAGTGTGGGATGTCAGTCAGTCCTTGGGAAGTCAATGTGGGCAGGTGAAGTGGGGTGTGAAGGAAGGGAGAGATTAATAGTCTTAAATACAGGCCTTTGGAGAAGGAGGGTATCAGCTGCTACTCTTGGCTTAGACACGTTGGGTCACTGCCGAGACAGCTTTCTTGGTCTTAGTCCCACCTTGGCTGAGGCTTAAATGCTATTTGTTGAAAATAATTCTTTGGGACAGATTTCAGCTACCTCCCTTCCAGGTTTGATTTAGCTGGGTTGTAACTGTCAATTTCTTATAGGTCTTACCTGTGTTTTTTTTTTTTTAAGAAATAAATAGAAAAAGAGATGAAAGAAAGAGAAAGAAAGAAAGAACAAAAGGAAAGGAAAGGAAAAGAAAAGGAAAGAAAGGAAGGGAACCATAAAAAGTCAGTCATCTTAACAGTTTTGAAGGTGTCTGTGTGTGTGTGTGTGTGTGTGTGTGTGTGTGTGTGATTTTTTTTTTTGCTGGAACTACTTCAAATGAGAAAATAAATAGAAGAAATTGATGGTGACAAAGCTGTACAGATAGTAATTACTAGAAGACCATATGATCACAAGGAAAAATGCATGATTAGAACCTAAAAATAAGAATCCTATTTTTATGCTTCCTAATGGAAACAATTTAATCTACAGATTGAGTAGGTAGATATGACATAAAGATATCCCTAGAAGATATAGAGTTGGATTTTATATCACTGTTATTTTCTGTACATTGTGGTAGATCCAGGAAAGAGGGCATTTTCTTCCTTGAGTTGTTGTTGTCCTTGGGGTATTTTGTTCATTTGTTTGGTGTCTATCCACAGTCTAGGGGAGTAGGGAAGTTTTGATATTGGTTTTTACATAATGATAAGGGCACATACTGTGCCATCATATTTTTTCCCACTATAAGATATTTGTGTATGTCCATATGGTCCCAAACTTTCAAAAGACTACACCCTGAACCACAAGGTGCAGCCCAGGTCCCAAAAAGCTGCTACACAACTGGACAGGTGATCCCAATGGATTTTGAGAAACAAAACAAACCAAGTAAATAACCAACGTAAAAATTAAATAGCAAGTGAGTACAATAAAAGCCTTTTTCTGTAATTTACTTAACTTTTGCCAAATTCCTAACAATTATTTACTTTATAAAGGAAATAGAATATCAGGCAAGGAAGAAGTCTTGTGTCTGGCATAAAGTGCCAGAATGCTTGACTTCAGGCAGGAGTTTGCCCAGTGATCTTGAACAAGTCATCCAGTTGCCTCCACATCTGCCTCAGTTTCTCTAGCTGCAAAATGAGGATATTACTACTTACCTACCTCACAGTGGGAGGACAGAGGATCATGAGGTTTTAAATGGACTGTGGCAATCTGTGAGAACCAAGGCTTGATGCAAAGTCCAAGGTTTTTTTTTTTTTTTTTTGTCCAAAATGTACAGGCCCAGAATTTCCCTTTTCAGAAACAAAGGGGTGCGTGATTGACACTTCAAGGCGCAAAGCTGGAATTCCTGGGTCATAGTCCACCTAAAGTGAGTGTACTGGAGAATATTTCACTCTTTAGATAAACTCTAGTTTCTCCTCCCTTATGCGGTCCGGATTGATAATTTGATCCAAAGCCAATTACTTCTTATAGTGTGAAAGTCAGTTTACTGTCATTTATTTAAGATTTCTGGGCCATTTCCAATTTACAAAGGAAGGGTGTCTGACATCTCTTCTGCAACAGGTTCCTTGCTTTTTAGACTCAAGTTTCCACATCAAGTGTTTCATTAGGAAAAGAGAATGACATTCCGAATGCAAACTACACACCAGCAGTCAGTGAGGAGAACTTTGAACAATTATTGAGTTGCTTTCTTGGGTCTCTGTAATCAATAACCTGTCTGCAGATATCTATCTATATAAAGATATTATATATAAATAAAAATTTACATATATATGCACATGTATATATAGTTGTACATATATGTGTGTATATATATACTTAAATGTAATATTTACAAAATAAAACTGTGATCTCGTCTAGAGAAAATGTATTCATATTACAAACTGCTCTTCCATATTTATGTATCATATTATACCTTTTTATTATTGTTATAATTATTGTGGGTATTTCTAATTATTGTGATGTTGAAATCTGTTTGGCACCTTCTGGAAGCTACCAAAAATAACTCTCCATTGAAGTGCTTAGAATCTATACTCATGAAAATTCTACTGGCCTACTGTAAAAAAAAAAAAAAAAAAGAAAGGGAAGAAAGAAAGAAAAAAGAGAAAAGAAAAAGAAGGAGAAAAGTAAATAAAAAAGACAGAAAGAAAGCAATCTAAACACCAAAAACTAAATACAACTCCAATCCTTTTTCTGTACCTCACGCGCATAAATTTGCTGCTCCTATCTTGGATTTTAATTTTTTCTGTTATGTGTTTTTATGGATCTAAGTTAAGTCTTTCAGCAATATATAAAAAATGTAAATAGTAAACTTTATTTATTAAGAATGTCATCTTTTTTAATTTATATTTACACAATGGTTCATCTAATTTATTTTTTCTATATGGTTTTAAATACTCAGAAATATTTTGCTGTTCATGGTAATATCATCCTGTTCACATGGATTTGTTTTTCTGTATGGTTTTCTCTGGTCTCATTATAGGTTGGATCACACACACACACACACACACACACACACACACACACAAATAATGACAAAGACCAATATTTTGCCACTGTTGATTACTATACCTTAAAGTTCTATATTATGAAAATATATAATAGCTTGTCTGCTTCAATGTGTTGTGTCATTTTTTTGTTGGTTATGGAATTTTATAGAAGTCTCTCATACACACACATGCATACACACATGTACGTAAATGCACACACATATAAACTAATATGAAAGAGAACTCAAGTGTTTAACTTTAGAAAATCAATGATAAGATGAAATTGGGTTGAATAGATAGGAAATCCTCTACATAGTTCATGAAAAGCCCCTGTATTTTACACATGTAAAAACTGGCAAATAGAAGCCGGGCGTGGTGGCACACACCTTTAATCCCAGCACTTGGGAGGCAGAGGCAGGAGGATCTTTGTGAGTTCAAGGCCAGCCTGGTCTACAGAGAGAATTTCAGGACAGCTGGGGCTACAGGGAGACCCTGTCTCAAAAAGACAAAAAACAAAACAAAACAACCCTGGCAAACATTCTTCCATGTTGTAAGAAAGTTCTACTTTGGGAGGCTAAAACATATGCTACTTATATGGCTACCTCTTTGGCCTGTGTCTTCAGTAATACACACTGAGAATAGTCTTAATTTTCTTTGTTTACAAAAAACTGAGTACGGAGCTGTAGAGATAGATGGATTAGCGGTTAAGAACATGTATTGATCTTACAGAGGTCCTAAGTTCAGTTCCCAGCAGCCACTGCTTGCAACTCCAGCTCCACAGGCTCTGACACCCTCTCTGTTCTCCACAGGGATGTGTAGTCACATATACAACCCCACAAAGAGACAAACCTACAGATACCCAATGAAAAGTTTTTTTAAAAAACTGAGCACACCCTGTCTCCTGAATATGACATGATCACTACAGTAGTGAGCACAAAGCAGCTGGGGATACCTATTGAAAGACTGCAGGACACTGTGCCCTTCAGCATTCCATCATGCATTGGAGGAATGCTGGGAAGTTTTTTATGAGGCCTTACCTCTCCCCGAGGAGCTATTGGCTATTAGTATTTGCAAGGGGTTGGGTGTCATTTCTTCAGCTGTGTAGCAATCGATAGGGTACACATGCTCCAATAAACCCTTTTCTCAGCTGGGCGTGGTGGCGCATGCCTTTAATCCTAGCACTCAGGAGGCAGAGGCAGGCAGATCTTTGTGAGTTCAAGGCCAGCCTGGTCTACAGAGGAAGTTCCAGGACAGCTGGGGCTACAGGGAGACCCTGTCTCAAAAAGACCAATAATAATAATAATAATAATAATAATAATAGTCCTCTCCTCGTGTTTCAAAAAACAAACCTAATTAAACTCAGTGGGTAATAATAATAATGATAACAACAACGTGAAGTGGGAAGGAGATCCGCAGGATTGGCAGAGGACTCAGAATAATGACTGAATATGATCACAAATCATATGAAATTGTCAAAATGATACTAAATTAGAAATCGATAAACAAGAAAAAAATGAGCACTGAATCATCCATTCATCCTGCCAGCCTTGGACTGTTGTTGCTTTCTACCTGTCTAGTGTATTGTATTGTTCTAGGTGAACTTGAAGGTTACTAAATTGCTTTAGGGTTTTATTTTAGCATTTGTAAAATGAGAATAAAAAAAAAATACCTACCTCATAAGGTTCTTAGTTAAAGTTTTTAAAGATAAATTTACAGTGATTCAGAACAGTCCTGGGCACAAGATCTATCGACTCTTGTTATGGTATGAAATCAAAGCAGCTCATGACAAGTATTAAAAAAGACCGATTTTCCTTGCATCTACACTTCAAGAATATGAATGAGAACAAGAACAAGCAGTCAGATACTTACACAGGTGTGTCTATGATGTTGGAGTTGTGCACTGGGGTGCTGGCCAGCAGTACCACCAGAAGTTATCTCAAAATACTTGTTATCTGTTGATATTTAAGATTTTGAATTCTGTACAAAAGGGCAGTTTGGGGGGACGTCAGTTAGAATCCACGTAGGAGCAAGGCTAGGGAAATCAGGGTCATAGTGGATTTCTGAAATCTTTAAAACACAGCACAGGGGCTGGAGAGATGGCCTAGCGGTTAAGAGTGCCGACTGCTCTTACAGAGGACCCGGGTTCGATCCCCAGCACCCACATGGCGGCTGAGAACCGTCTGTAACTCCAATTCCAGGAGAACTCCAGTTCCAGGGGAATCCGAGACCCTCTTCTGACCTCCGCGGCGTTGCACGACACGGGTGCACAAACCTGCATGCAGACAGTACATTCATACACATAAATAAATAAATAAAATATTAAAAAAAAAACACAGCACAATGAGAGATGAGGGGAGCCTCCAGTCAGCTAACAAGAAAGCGTTACTAAGTCCCCCCAGATAGTTTTCAATGATAAGAAATCATAGACCACCTTTTCTGTAGTTATATTCAATTCCTTATGAAGATTTAAAAACACTTTGTAAAATACAATTTGTACAATAGCTTCATGACTAGAGGCAAGTATTTCCCAATTAGAAAGATTAAGAGAGAGTACAAATATAGCTTGACATTCTCCCTGTCTGAAGAGACAAGAATGTCAAAGAGCTTTCTCTTACAAGATTGAAGTTCTTATAGTTTCTTCTCTCTCCAACCTGAACATACACACACGTGCCCCCCACAGAAAGAGATAGAGAGAGAGAGATACAGATTTCACTGGTTTCTTAATCTATTTAATAAATGATTTCTTTTTCACTTCAAGTCAGACAGCAATGTTCAATATTCAACATTTATAACTATAGTTATACAAGTTTTAAAATGTGTCTAGCTGGGGCTGGAGAGATGGCCTAGTGGTTAAGAGCACCGACTGCTCTTGCAGAGGACCTATGTTCAATCTCCAGCACCCACATAGTGGCTGAGAACCATCTTTGACTCCAGTTCCAGGGGAATCTGGCACCATCTTCTGACCTCCGAGGCTTTGCACGGCAGGGGTGCACAAACCTACATCCAGACAGTACATTCATACACATAAAAAATAAATAAAATTTAAAAATATTTTAAAATAAAATGTGTCTAGCTAAGAAAAATGATATTAAAGTTAAAGCACTAGACTGGGGTGCAATTCTGTCATGCTGTGCTGGCATTAGTAAAGAAACCTAGTTCTTGGGGCTGGAGAGATTGTCTAGGGGTTGAGAGTGCCGACTGTTTTTGCAGAGGACCCGGGTTTGATTCCCAGCACCCACATGGCAGCTGAGAACCGTCTTTAACTCCAGTTCCAGGGGAATCTGACGCCCTCTTCTGACCTCCGTTGCATTGCATGACACACAAGTGCACAAACCTACATGCAGACAGTACACTCATACACATAAAAAATAATAAATAAAAAAAATAAAAGAAACCTAGTTCTTAACCTTTACTGGCAGTAATCAGAACTTAGGGTAGAAGCAAAACATGTCTAACCATCAACCTAGGGAGCCCTGATCCTTTGAATAATTGTTGTTAAAAACAACTGCTAAAGGAACAAAATTTGAGTTGAGAAATAGCAGAGAGTCAGATGAAACAGAGTTCAAGTACTATCTTCCCTGTGACCTTCAACAAGTCCCTTACCTGTGCTAAGGCAGAAGGAGCTGGCACTGACAAAAAAGCAGGTGCTCTGATTAAGCAAGTGAGAGCAGCAGGTGCATCCATCCTCCTATGAAAGAAAGAAAAAGCACAGCGCTCTCAAGGAACTGAACAACCAGACTGAAATGTTGAGGTAGTTGAGAGGAGAATGGTGATGAATTAGAGAATGCAGAGGCTGTAGCTGTTGAGAAAGACCCTCAGGTGGGGCCAGTGGAAAAGCAGAAATGAGAAGGACTAAGAGTGATACATACAAATAGCTAGGAAGACACCATGCGGTCCAGGAAAGAAGGGATGGCTTCTTGGGTGACAGGGTCAGGGGACTTTGACTTTTTGTTAGTCGTGTTTTTTAGTTCACATTAAAAATTGTAATTAGGAGACTGGTGTGGTGGTGCATGCCTTTAATCCTAGCACTTGAGAGGCAGAGGCAGGTGGAGCTTTGTGAGTTTAAGGCCAGCCTGGTCTACAGAGTGAGTTCCAGGACAGCTAGGGCTACAGAGAGACCCTGTCTCAAAAATACAAAAAAAAAAGTGTAATAAGATGAAATCATCTAATTCAGGAAAATATACAGAGAGCAGGCAATCAGGAATGTAGATTTGGAATTTTGAGAAAGGTTCTCTCTGGGCATATGGCTCTGTGGGGACCCGTAGTATCCAGGAAGACCTGGGTTTGATCACATGTACTGCATAAAACATGGCATAGTGGTTCAGGCTTGTTATCCCAGAACTACAGAGGTGAAAGATTTAGAAGTTCAAGGTCATTTTCAGCAACGTAGTGAGGTCCAGGCCAGCCTGGAATACAGCACATCTTGTTGTAAAAACAAAACATAATGAATAAATGAATGAATAAATAAATATTCTAGTGATCTTTCTGAGGTTTCATCATGATGAAATCTTGACAAGAAGTAGGCTTTGGGGAAGATCTCACAAGTGAACTGGGATCACAGCAGTTGATATGTGTGTTTTCTGTAGCAGGTTTAACATGCATCCTTGTTATGTTCAACCCTTCCATCTAAAATGGTATGTCCCAATGGGAAACATGTGTGACCCCAGGTAAAATGCCTAGCAGAGATTATAATAGGAGCTAAGATGTTTCTAACCATCCCTTTGCCTTCCCTGTGTCTCTACCTCCTCTCTGCCTGTCTGGAGACAGATAGGGAAGGAGAGGTGTCACAGCGAGCTCTCAACCTTGGTATTTACATGGAGAAAATGTGCACTTGAATGTCACCACAACAGAAGTTCTGCAAGCCATTAAGCTTGTTTCCATCTCTGTGAAACTAGACAAATCTTGGCTCCGTGCCAACATATTAAATGGGTGCAGAGTGAAGACAAATTCTAAAAATTAAAATCAGCACAATTCCATAGTCTCTGGCCTGTGCCTCCCAGGAGTAACAACAAAAGCAGGACTGGAAGAAGTACATCTTCCTTTAACTCAGGAAAGCAGAAAAATGTTTTCTTTTAACGATAACAAACACCATGCTACAGGGATCAGAAGACCAACTTTATTTAAAAAAAATTATTTATTTTTGTATGTGTATGAGTGTACTGTCTGCATGCAGGTTTGTGCACCTGTGTCATGCAATGCCGCGGAGGTCAGAAGAGGGTCTCAGATTCCCCTGGAACTGGAGTTCTCCTGGAACTGGAGTTCAGACCGTTCTCAGCCACCAAGTGGGTGCTGGGGATTGAACCCGGGTCCTCTGCAAGAGCAGTTGGTGCTCTTAACCGCTAGGCCATCTCTCCAGTCCCAAGAAGACCAACTTTTATAGATGAAAGAAACTGAAGCTAAGAGTTAAACTGATTTTTAATAGTGAAGAGCTACAAAGGGAAACCCAAACCTCTTTGTGATTTAGATAGCATAGTCACTGATTCTCTCTTGAGAAGACTATTTTGAGTCTTTGAGTCTTTTTAAGCCAAAATTTTAAACCCTTCCCCAACACAAGCTGACTGACAGCCTGGTAATAATGCGTTGAGAGTGATTTTTATGAATCACCAAGGCTCCAGAGGCAAAGCTAATATGACCATAAACAATTAGATGAATTTTAGCTTCCTTATCCACAGCGACCAAAACAATAAAAAACATGTAACTGGCCTCTGTTTCTAGTGCGTGGGGGCGGGGAGGCATGCACACGTGGGTATAGCTATGTAACTGTGTGCACTTGTGTGTGGAGGCTAGGAACAATCTCCAGTGTCACTCCTTAGCTGCTGTCATCTTAGTTTCTTCTTTGAAATGGTTTCTCATTGGCCTGGGGTTCCCTGAATAAGCCTGGCTGGCAGCCCGCCCCAGGGATCTGCTTACTTCTGCCTCCTCAGCTTTGGCATGCATCACCATGCCTGGGTCTTTCTTTTTACACGGGTTCTCAGGAACTGAATTCATGTTCTGAGGCTTACAAGACAAGTGGGTGCATATGGAAGAGAGAGAAATTGAGGGTTGTGGCCTCCTTCCATAACAATCATTTTCAAGGTAACTCATCCTTTCCTTTGAGAGATGTCTTAATTATTATAATGACATAATTGGTTCTAAAGGTCCCCACTTCGTAACACTACCACAAAAGCAATCAAGGTCCAACACGAGAGAGGATAATCTTGGAGACTGAATACGATCAGAGTATGTATATGCATGTATGGAAATGTCATAATAAGATCTATTATTTTATACAATTAATGGATACTAAGGAAAAATCCCAACATGAAGTTTGGAAGAGTCATGCTGTATTTAATCTATAGTGAATAGGAAAAGCAAAGTTAATAATAATGATAATAAAATATTAATTATCAAAAGCACTTATGGGATTAGAAGAAGTCAGGATAGTGTTGGCCCTTTAGAAGAATTGTGTGATGACCCGAAAATGACATGAAGGTTTCTGAAGTACTGGTAATCTCCTGTTTATTGTTTGGGGTGCTAATTACACAAGTGTATTGAGCTTATAAAATTCTTCAGGCCATTATAAATTCAGATGCTTTTCTGTATGTTTATCTTCTGCTATTATAAAAATTTGTGGTAAGGGCCCTTGAGAAAACATCCCCATATTTGAAGATATTTTGCTTGAGTATTTGCATGAAACAGGCCAAGACTCTCCTTAAGTTCATCCACAAAAATATGCACTCACATGTTTTCCTATGTTAGCAGTGAGTCTCCAACATGCAAGAAAGCTTGATAAGATAAAACATGGGAAAGGGGAAGCATTGTGTGGCTGTTTTTTGGAAGGGCAAGATGTTGGGAGCCCTAGATTCCAGTTCTGCTCTTCTGATTTATATTTCTGTGGCCATGTACAAACCATTCCACCTCAAGTCTTGTGATTATTCATCTGGGCCACAGCAGTAATGAGTAATGATAACTCAGATGAAGTAGAATAACCTGGTTTGTTGTTGCCACGCTGAAAGCCATGATGGTACACTGAAAGATTCCATCAATGAGTGGGTACAAGAGCAAACCAAAGAGCAAGGCTTGTACCCTGAAGACCACCCTCTTACTACAAAAGGAGCTTTATGAATTTGTAATCTGTTCTACCCAAGGCTCCTCACTGAAATTGACACCATACCTCTCAAATTGATATCTCCCTCCTCCTTCCCTGGGCTTTTTAGATCCGAAAGGCTGTCTCAGATGTAATCAAATGAAAGATTCCCAGAATCCTTTGCTTTGTATTCCACTTGCCAATTGCTATATTTAAATAAAATGCCAAGCAATCAAAATATCTCTTATAATTGAGGGAGATAAGGGTATCACTCTAGACAGCTAACCTTTATTTTCTTGAATCAATTCAGCATCGCTCCCAACAATAATTCCCTAGAGCTTTGTGGTTCCAAAGAGATGCTCTATTTTGCAGATTTGGGAAATGGACAGAGGTTCATTCTGAACTTGAACCTGACACATCCCCAGAACTTTTGAACAGAGAACTAAAACATCATTGATGGTGTCTTACTGTTAACTGGTCCCTGGGCTCTTATCATATGGGTATAGATGGGATCTGTGAGGCCTTGGAAGCTTGGTCTCCAAGATAAAATGAGGATGAGAGCTGGAGACCACTATGGATGATGACTTTTGAGGTTCTCTATTTCTATCTTCTTGACATGAAGCCTAGCCTTAGTCCACCTTTGGCCTAGAGGAATTTATTACCACATATTTCTTGTAGATTCTACCATACATATACATATGCTTAATTGATCACTTTCATTTCCCTCTTTAATTCATAATATTCCAGAGTTCTCCACAGGGATACAAAAATGGTGATCACATTCCTTTGGCACAATCTGAGTGATAGCTTATTGAAAGAATATTAGAAATAGTTTATTCCCTAAGCAATATTATTTAAGATACAAAGTTATTCATTTATATGTTATATTTATTGAATATTGCTTTTTGTACTGTACTGGGCTAATCACTGCTATGAATATTGGTTAAGGCAAGCATCCGCAGCCACTACCGTCATAGGGTTTACCATCCAAATTTAGAGATTGACATCTAGTTAGATGACAGGCAGTAGTGGGTGGTGGTATTCTAACTAGGGGATGCCAACTGTGGTGGTTTGAATGAGAGTGTCCCCCATAGGCTTTAAGTATTCAGACATTTTGTCTCCAGTTGGTGGCACTGTTTTGGTAGGTCTTAGAAGGTGAGGCTATGCTGGAGGAAGTACATCATTGGGGGCGGGCTTAGTGAGTTTAACAAGCCTTGTCAGTCTCCAGTCTCTCTCTTGACTTCCTGTGCTCATTGCGAGATGTGAACTTCTGCTTTCTGCTCCAGCCCCGGCCACCATGCCTCTCGCCACAATGGACTCTAATTCCCTGGAACCATCAATCGTAAGCTTAAATAAACTCTTCCTTTTATAAGTTCCCTTGGTCATAGAGGTTTTATCATAGCAACAGAAAAGTGACTAATACACCAACCTAGGGTGAAAATGTTAAATGTTATAGGCAAAAATAATAGCAAGTGACAAACCAAAAAGAATGAATTAAGGCATGGAAGTATGGAGATTGGCAAGTGTTTAGATCACCAGAGTCTAGACTGGAAAGGAGAACAAAAGAAGCACATTGGGGCAGAATGTTTGCATTGTGACATCAAACTGCTAAGCAGGACTTAATTTGGATTTCCTTAGAAGTTAACCCAAGGATTGAAGCATTTAGTTTATCTAGATGGAAACCCTACAATCAGTTACCAATAGAGGAAAAAAAAAAAAAAAAAAAAAAAAACAGGAAAAGCCCAAATGAGACTGAAATACAAAGAGAATTTTGTATTTGTCAATATTGTCAAACAAGTTACTGCACATCTAGGGAAAATCACTGAGCCAGTAAAGAACACACAACTTAGAGTGACCACACCTGAGATGCTTGGAAGCTGGGGTACTAATTCAATCTCCCTCATGAGCCAGTGGGCAAGAAATCCCTTAGGGGCTCCCTAGGTAGAGGGAATAACCTGGACAACCGGTCCTGTACTGTGGGTTCATGTCACCAGAAATAGCGCTCTGGAAAAGAAAGTGGATAACATATTAATGTTGTAAGTCACACCAGCATACCTACGGTGGGAGGAAATATGGACAAAGTAATGTGGCTGAAAACTACTTCTGGGGTGATAGGCAAACACTGATTTTTTTTTTTAGGGGACAGGAACGTCATTATGAATTTCAATTAGTAGGTAAATTCTTTTCTATAGAACAAAGGCTTCTGGGGAAGGCAAGGATTCAGGGGGACCAAATGGAAGGGAGGTGCAGAGTGAAAAATAAAACGTTGATAGGAATAACACATTGATAGAAATAAAACGTTGATAGGCTGTGATAGGAAAAGAATGGAGAGAAGAAATAATAAGGCAACATCAGTGATATGTTTGATAGAGGGAGATGATGTGGTGAGTTAATTAAAATGCACATACTTGGAATGGACAATTGACAACCAGATATTCCAGAGTGTTGAAGATGGACCAAACAGTAGTCAGAAAAGTTATGAAGTCAGGAGAAGTTAAATCAATGCAAATTCATTTTTCAGACACAAAAAGAACAACAAAGGAAAGAGGTGCCAGGACAGACTGGGCTTACTACAAGAGTTCTTCTACCAGATGATGCCCACAGAAAACTGCCCTGACATTACCAGTATCAACTTCTTCATAGAGTAAAGAACTCTCCATCCAAGGTCACAGTGCTCTTGAGTTTTGTTGATGCTAGAATCCACAGAGTCTTGGAGGAACTAAGATATTCTCATCAAAAGAGTCTGTCTCCTTCTAGCCTGGTTGTACTCTAGCCTTAGCATAGATGAAAAATCCCCTAGTGGGCCACACTCCAGTGATTTGCTGCACTGATTCTGATGTAGTAAAGAATGTGCATTTTAAAAACCTTTCTGTGTGATATGATTGTTGCTTATTGACAAGGACTGAGGCAAAGTCTGAGAACCACTGAGTTCAGCATCTCCAGCAGTCCCCAAACTCACATAGTTATTAAATTAGGTAGTAGAGATTCCTTAACAAATAAAACAAACATGGCTTCTGCTTTGGGGGAATTTCCCATATTGATAAAGATTTTTGGAGTGAACACATTTGAATTCCAGTGTCAAAGATCAAGCCTGGAAAGGACTCAGCAGCCTTCGGGGTAACAACGTGATGTCTGTGTAGAATACCAAATGGAGTAGGAGACAGACAAAGCAGGAAGAGTGAGGTGGTGGATTAGGTAGAGGGAATAGCCTGGACAAAGGTAGTGGGTAGAAGAGTGCACAGACTCAATCTTTCTCTCTCTCTCTCTCTCTCTCTCTCTCTCTCTCTCTCTCTCTCTCTCTCCAAAACCCCTACCAAGGTGCTAGATGTGCTTAGCATGTGGACTACATGCGGGTAGTTTCAGAGATGGGATGGGAGAATCTTAGAGGCCTGTGAAGGAGACTGCAAGTAAGTTAAGCCTCGAGGAAGTCATATCCCATAATTTCTTCCTTCTCCAAACGTCCGAGGAAACACAGAAGCAATGTCCTTTGACAAGAGGCTCTCTAGGATGTAGGTTGCTCTCTGATGTGTCTTTCCAGAGTCAAGTCTGAGGTTTGTGTGAAAACAGGTACACGTTTTACTTGATATCCATGTACTCTACAGAACACATTCCCTTTTAGGACTAAAAACATGTTTAAGTAGCAGAGAACTCATACAAGAAGGGAAGTGCCTAAATATCTAACTGTATCCAAATCCTGAAGCTCCATCCACTGTGTACATACCCCAGACCACCTCATCTCTGCCAGCACCATAGAAACAAAATTTCCAAAGATCAATTGAAAAACCACTTTCAAAGGAGCCAAAGACAGAACTCAGTTTCCACACATTCAGCATACTATCCAAGACCGTGAATGCAAACCCAGGCATTTCTGTTTTTGCTAACAGAATGGCTTCCCTATGAGTTGCTGAAAATATTTCTCTGTGTTGATATTTTTAAAAGATTTTGCAAAGATCCCTGCCAAATGCTTTCATCTCAAACACCTGCAGTTCTGGACCCACGTTAACAGACACAAAGCACCAGTTGTTGCAACTTCATTCACCTCTAATTTACCTTTGGAGCCTAAAATTTGTAAGTGAGCTCATGCTTTTGGGAATCCTGCTTTTTGGAGTCTGAGCTCTCTTACCATCACCCCTCTGGATCCTTATCTTCTTCTCTAATTAACATTCTTTGGTCCCTTTAGCCTGCTGTATTATCATACTTCTGACCTTCGTATTCATGTCAGCCCTTCTCTCTGAAACAACCACACTTAACTTTTCATAGTTAGCTTTTATTAATGCCTTCTTCACTTTTCAGGTTCAACAGCCTCATTTGTTTGGTCTATGGATTAAGCCCTTGAGGTAGGAATAACCGTCACTGGTCCTCATCTTTACAAATGTGGAAACCAACATGAAAATTTTAAGATAGTTTTCCCAGCTTTGCACATTGATAAGTTAAGTGATTTGAACCAAGCAATACGACTCAAGTGGTCGCTAGCCACAGATGGCTAGAAGAGTACTGGGATTGAAAGCTAGTTAGTCTTAAACTGAGATGTATTATTAAGTGGAAAATGCACAATGGGCTTCAGAGAAGTTTTAAAAAGAAGAAACAATCTTACCAACAAAGTGTACATTTGTCACATGTCAAAATGATGATACTTTGGATCTTTTGAATTAAGTAAAATATATTTCAAAGCTGGGCTTGGTGGCCCACGCCTTTAATACTAGCACTCGGGAGGCAGAGGCAGGGGGATTTTTATGAGTTCAAGGCCAGCCTGGTCTACAGAGTGAGTTCCAGGACAGCTAGGGCTACACGGAGACTCTGTCTCAAAAAGACATATATATATATATATATG